>PVIH01009247.1:35602-84031 GCA_004025045.1 Sigmodon hispidus | reverse complement strand
GAGCTTCAATGATCATCAAAAAGGAATTTTTGGTGTTGCTTCCTTCTGTTTCCTCTTCATTGCTCAGTTCAGGTCTTGTATTTGTAAGATCGCCACTCTCTTCTGGAGTTACCATATTGCCCTTTGTATTATTATGTAATTTCTTGCACTGACGTTTGCCCATGGCTTCAGTGGTTCACGATTAGATGGGTCCTGGTCACTTGTGGCACTTTGGTTTGTGTGTCTCCTGTCACCTCTCTGGTCAGGGTTTGATTCTGTCTTTCAGAGACCCCTGCAGTTGTTGGTTCGCTCAGTTCGAGGTCGTAGTAGGGAGCCTTGCAGATTCCCTCAGCAGCAGGAGCTGTGGGTGTGGCCAGGTGCAGAATTCAGCTGCCCCTGCTCCAGAGTGTGCTGGGATGCTGCAGAGAGCACTGGTCCGGTGGCGGAACCGGAAGCAATGTGAGCTCAACTCTCCCTCCCAGGCCAGGATACAGGTGCTGAGGCCTGCCGAACCCTCCTCACCTCTGGTCAGGGTTCGAATCTGCCCCTCAGAGACCCCTGCAGTTGGTTTGCTCAGTTCACTCAGTTCGGGGTCGTAGTAGGGATCCTTGCAGATTCCCTCAGCAGCAGGAGGTGTGGGTGTGGCCAGGTGCAGAGTTTAGCTGCGCCTGCTCCAGAGTACGCTGGGACACCGCAGAGAGCACCAGTCCTGGTGGCGGAACCCAACATCTTTTTCTTAAGACAATGAGGATAACACAGAGAATATATGCTCCACACAGAAGCTGGACTTTGCATATAGAATGCAGAATGTCATCTTTCTCACACATGAAGTTTTTTAAGTACTGACCGAATAAGATACCTATTCAACTCCCCTATAATCCAGACAAATAGGTATCGGCCATTTGTCCTATAAAATAAGCTGAAACATCCTGCTCCAGGTTCAGTGGGCATCTTTACCCACAGTTAAATATGTCAAAATCCTGTTTCTAAGGATAAGATCTGTGGAGGTGAAGATTATGCTTCTGAAGGGAAAGCCTACCTATGTCCCAGTGACAGTTGCCAGCTATTAACTGAGAAAATGAGAGACTTACAAATAGATAGAACAGTTACTGTGTCCCATTGCACCTGTTCTGACTTTGATGCCGGTATAAAATATCAAGGCTCATTTTGGAGAAGTCAGAAAGTGAAAAGCTAAAGCACCATCCTTACAAATAATTTTACAATGGCGAGCAAAAGAAGCCTGGGCCATTGAAGGAAACTTACTTAGACTGAAGTATAGCAGTTAAGGGGAACATTGAGTGATGATGCTCTTCATAGAAAAGTTTCTATTCCATTCTTATTTTCTTACTATTTAGTCATTTGGCTTTTGCTTGTTCTTACTTATAACTCAGCTTCCCTTTACTCACTGTGAATAGACTTCATCTCCCTAAGTGCATCTACAGTGCCCCTCTAGACTAGTTTTTAGGCTTAATTAGTTTGATTTCCTGCTCTTCTGTTTGGTTTTTAATTTATTTTATTTATATTCCTTCTTGTTTAGAGTCGTGCCTGCTGCACTTTCCTACTTTATTAGCTTTATTTTATTCAATAATAAGTTCACCTGAGTCAATTTAAAAATTAAAAACTTAAAACAGGATTTTCATCTCACTTCATGCTTCAAGCAGCCCTCTAGATATTCATGGATTAATGTGTCATTAAATCAATTAATTGGAATTGCAATTCAAGAACGGCTCAGACTTTAATCTCATTTATTATTATTTTCAAAATCTGTTTGTAAGATTTCATTAATTTTATGAGATGCTGAAAAATCAAGTAGGAATACTTACTTTTTACTTCATCTATGCATTCTAGCCTCTAGAATGCTCTAACACAAAGGAAACTTTTGGTGATTTCAATGTGACCCACCTTACTCTCTTCTTTTGCATTCTCACCTCATGCCAACTATGCTAATTATGCTACAACTCTGTGAATTTAATCTCTGTGCATTAAAAGGGCTAATAAATATAAAATATCTACCTCATATTGGAGGTACCAGAAATTGAAACTAGGGAGTTTTTGCATACCATACAGTCACTGTCATTAAACTGCACATAGAATAAAAGTTTAAAGCAATGACTGACATGTGCTACATAATAGTTGATTTAGAAATTAGTTTTACTAGAAAGCTATTAACAGCGTTTTCTATATTTTGAGCCAGCTTTGGTATAGAAATAATATATATTACTTGTTTTATATACATATATACATAAACTTTAAGTTAAAAAGAAACTATTTTCATTTATATCTGTAATCAATCATATTAATAAAGAAAAATAAAAACATTCATTAGTATTAAATTGGAAGATATAAGAAAACAATTTAATATCCATGATGGCCCTGCATTATGATGTAAAATTTTATACAGAATATCATTCAGGCAGAAATATTCATTAATTACACAGAGCTCTTTCTTAATTTTTAAATTTTAAATGGAGATAAAAAAGATTGTGTAAATCAAATCTTCTTTTGGAGATTAAATACTTTAATGTTTTTGTGTTTGTGACTATCATGTTTTCTAAACAATGTTATATAACCTACAAAAATCATTATTGCATTTGTTGTGGTTCTGATCAGATTGCCACTTAAACCTTGAATCAAACATATTAATTTTAAGTATTTTAACTTAGAAAACAATTAGATTATTGAGAGAAAAATTACATATACATGTGAGATAGATATATATATATTAAATCACAAGAAGCACAGTATCTATTTATTTTATATTGTCTTACTTTTTGTCTTGGGGAGGGTTGATTTTTGTGAGGGTCATTGAACAAGGGTCTTACTCTGTAACCTGGGCTAACCTCAAACTCTGATCCAGCTGCCTCTCAATTTCTGGCATTATAGACATTGTCCAGAATAACCAATTAAATATAAATAGATCTGCAGTGCAGTATTAATAATTCAATCAAAAATTGGTAATATTTAGATAATAAAAGTATGCGCTCTAAATGAAGGCTTTAAGATGTGTTTGGGTTCTTCAAGTACTGCCCATATGTCTGTGATTTTAGCATTAATGTTAATCTTGGTTCCCAACATTGCAGCTCTTACTATTGCAGAAAAAAAAAAAACAAGAAAGGAGTATGGTTGCCTTTTAAATAGTTATAAATTTTTCATATACCTAATGACTTTACTTCTAATAAAACTACATACTTTACTGTGTTGAATTTTTTTTAAAAAAAGCTTGGTATTAATATTCCATGGAATCTTATGATTTGAAGTCTTTACTTCTTATTAGAATGCTGGAAATGTTCATTTACCCAACAGCAGAGGTTTCTGTCACCATTAATCAAAAAAAAAAAAAAAGGCAAACAGATAAATGCACAAATATTGGTATTCTGGGTTATAAGAATTTGCATTTGTTATCTATGGAAAATTTATTTTGGCTGTGTATTGTAAAATGTTAATTTATGAGATTAGATTAACCGGTTAGATATTGTCTACCTTTCAATTACCATGACATATTTCACAGTGATTTAGACACTGAAAAACTACTTGTTGAAATTATTATTTAAAACTTGCTATTATTTCTGAATTTAGTGGGTACTCAATCACTACTTAAGAGTGTTCATTTCCTGTTACTAGTGATTTTATTTAGGGCAAAGGCCAAGGACTTTTCTCTACCTACTATCTCATTGTTTGGTTTTGCTTCTCTTCCACTTCTTTCTCTTAATCAGAAGTTCTTCAAGAAAAATTGCCCAATATTAACATTTTATGCAATTGATGGCACCACTGTTTGTCTCCATTCAGCACTGTCAAACAACAACAGCAAAATGGAAGTTTTCTCTCTAGGTATCCTTTGAACTTCCAGAAAAAGATGTCTTCAAATACTTTCTTTAATGTTTCCTTTTAGTAGTCACTTCCTCATACTATCCTTTAGCTTAATAGGTATAATTCTAAATGAGCTAACAGTCTCTTCCTAGGTTTCTGTGGTATTGGTTACATCATTGATTTTTCCTGTTAGGTCTGTGTAGCAATTCATTTTACACACTGAATTGCTACTATCAGTGGAAGGAAAGATAATTATTGTTCTCTTCTTAATCTATAATTTTACTTTATGCTACAGAGAGACAGAAATTTATTTAGATGAATAAACATTCTAATAATTAATAAAACTCTCTAAGAGCTAATTTAGCTGTACATTAATTGCATTGCTGGAAGACTGCCTTCGCTGACTGCCAAAGTGTGTGAGAACCACTGTCATTATGTTATTCTGCAGTAAGCATTCTTCATGAAATGTGTCTCCTCCAAAGATTATTATCTAAAAGGGAAAGATATTTTTAAGATTAAATAATATACAATCATAAACCCAAACAAATATCTTTTTAGAAACCAAATATTGAAACATCTAATGAGGTAACACATGCTTTCTACCATGGCTTATTACTTGGTAAATTAAAAAAAAAATACAAGACTGTTAATTAAGTAGTAATAATAGTGTATTAATCTAAGATGATGAAAGAAAAATGTGGCTTTTTTCCTTATAAATTGAGTGTATTTTATAGTAGAATGTTTCTCTTAAGAATTATGTACTAAATTTTCATTAGAAAATTATGTTTATTTGGAATGCTATAAATGTATTTATTTACATTTTGGAATTATTTTAAATACCATTATTTGTAATCCACATACATAAAACACATAAACAAAAAAATCTTAATTTTTTCACCATCATAAAAGATTTTTGAAAATTTAAAATTTTAAACCCATTAATCATAGTAGCAATTTAACATTAATTATATGTTAATAGAAATTTCAGTAAAACAAATGAATATATTTTGTGTGGTAACTTCTCTAAGAGTATTTTGAGATGTTATTTGATTACTTGTAGATATGAATTGTGGTGAGACTGTTCTGACTGTTTTCTGTATGTGATTCTGTAAATAAAGAACTGTTTTGGCCTGGGTAGAGTACCATAGAAGTGGGTGGAGAAATCAGAGTAGAGACAGGTAGAAGGAGGGCAGAGTCAGTCAGTCTCCAGCCAGCTAACAGAGGAACAGCTTGTAGGAATACAGGTACGGGCCATGGGCCACAGTCATGTGGCCAGGTAGATTCACGAAACGGGTTGAATTAAGATGAAAGAACTAGCATGTATTTTCTGATTTAAAACATCCAAAGACAATGTAAAAAGCAGGCAAGCATCAGGTACTGCAGAGATGGCTCAGTGGTCAAGAGCAATAACTGTTCTTCCAGAGAACCTGGGTTCAATTCTCAGCACACCCATGGAAACTCACAACTGTTTGTAACTCCAGTTCCTGGGGTCCAATGTCCTTATAAACACACATGTAGACAGACATCAATGCAAGCAAATAAGTCACAAAACAGGCAAATACCTCTTGTAATAGAATACTTAGTTTTAAATATTTAGTTTTAGAATCAACCATTGGCTGTTCTATCTTACTTGTGTGTAGCTTTACTTATGTCTTCTTAAATTAATAAAGGAGAAATATCACAGAATTGATTTTATGGTAATTTTGTGGTGAGTTTTTAATTTTTCAACTATGGAAAATCACTTTGTGAATCACAATGTATGATTATTTAAGATGTATGCTGATATATTATATACATATTACTGACATACATATATAAATAAATAAACAGCATGGGCAGATATAAAGATATTCATCTCAGGTGTAAAGTTACATCATGAAGACACATAACAAATCTTTAGAAGACAAAAATGTACAATTCACTAGAATGATGTCAGGGAGGTTTTGTAGAAATAACTTTAGGCAGTTATTCTAGTGGACATAGAGACTAAAATTACATTTACTAAGTGCTGCTGAAAAAGATTCCTACTGCTAAGACAGAAAGAAGAAACAGAATATTTTTGTTTTCTTTTGTTTGTGTGTCTGTATATGTGTGTGCTTGGTGTATTACCTTTAGTTTTTTATATTCTTTCTACACTTGCTCAGTGGAATCAATAAGAGAATGGGAACTATAGTCAATTATAAAGACATTAATTTTTCATATTAGCTCAGTATACACATTGAAGTTTACACACTGCTAATGCTCAGAAAAATCAAGAGAAATTGGCCATAGCTCAGAAAAGGCAGCTGTGTACTTAAACAATCTTTCCATAGCTGGACTAACAAAGTGATCCATTTAAAGCAGACATTTACAACATTCTACAAACACCAATTTCTAATTAAATAAGCAGTTACACATAAAATTATTTCCTATAAAAACAGTCACACTTAAAATTATTTTCTATATAAAATTTCTACCAATGTGATGATGCTTAATGATATTCTGCTATATTCATATACTGGCCAAGCACCAATAGTCATCAGAGAGGCTTCATTCAGCATCTGCTGGAAACAGATGCAGAGACTCACACTCAAACATTAATTAGGTGGTGCCTGGGGAATCCTGCTGAAGAAAGGGGTGAAGAACTGTAGAAGCCAGAGGGATCAAGGACATCACAAGAGAACCTGAAGAATCAACTAAACTAGACTCATATGTGCTCACAGAGACTGAATCTATACCAGGGAGCCTACATTGGACTGAACTAGGCTCTCTGCATATATATGAGAATTGGGTAGCTTGATCTTGTTGTGGAAGTCCAAACAAGCTTGTGGGACCTTATTCCTTTTATTAGAATACTTGGCCCAGCCTTAATACAAGGCAGGATGCTTAGTCTTATTACATCCTGATAGTCCATGTTTTGTTGATTGATATCCAATGGAGGTCTGCCATTTTCTGAATATAAAGAATTTATGTTTTTTATTGAACTCAGTTACAACTGTAGTTCTGACAGCAAAGTAATATAAGTTGCCAAATACAGCAAGACTTCACTGTAAATCCAGTTGGGCAGGCTGGATGCAAAAGGCAGCTTGGGGTCTAGACAGAGGGAGAGAGTAAGGAAAGAGATACTGGAGGGAGTTGGGAACTTGGTGGTAAGGAAGATGCCAGAGAAACCCTCAGAAATCCCCAAAAGACTGTAGCTAAGACTCCTAGCATTAGTGGAGAGGGTACCTAAATTGACCATCTATTGTAATCAAACTGATGACTACCCTAATGGTCATCAGAGAACCTTTATCCAGTTGCTGATAGAAACTCATACAGAGATCCACAGCCAAACACTGGGCTGAGCTCCAGGAGTCTTGCTGAACAAAAGGACAAAGAGTTGTAGGAACCAGGGAATCAAGTTCATGACAGAGGAACCTACAGAGACAAATGACACAGGCTCCTGGAGCTCATGGACTCTGGAGCAACAGTTAAGGAGCTTGCCTTGGACAACCTAGTTCCTTTGTACACATGTGGCAGTTATGTAGCTTGATCTGTTAGTAAGCCTCTTAGCAGTGAGATTAGGGCCTGTCCCTAGTGCTTACTTGGCTTTGGTAACCTGTTCCCAATGCTGGATTACCTTACCCAGTCTTGATACAGGCAGACAAGCTTATTCCTACTTCAATTTGATGTTCCATAATTTGTTTAAACTCATGGGAGGCTTGGCCCCTTTCTAAATGGAGATGGAGGAGGATTGAATGGAGATGGAGGTGGATGGGATTCCAAGGTAGCAAACTAGAGGAAAGGATGAGGATCAGTCTGTAAATAAATTTAAAATGTAAATTATAAAATTAAATTAAAAATCAATCTACTTCTCTTTTAATTATAAAGCCATGTTTGTGTGAAAGGAGTATCTCAAAATACAAAACTGAATAACTGACTTGGAGAGATTATTTGCCCCAAGGTCATCCATGCCAGGCATTTACTATTGACTTAACCTCATAGATATTTCTGGGCACTTGACCAAATCACAGCATTTGGAAATTCTTTAGTGATTCTATTAAAGTTTTTAATTTTCAAAATAGGTTGTTTAAGTCAAGGCATTTTATCTAAAAATTTCCTATTGTATTACAATAATTCTTTTTTCTATAAGCTTGCCATTTTATATATTGAAAATAAAATGTGAGTCAACTATGACAAAATTAACCATATTTATAATTGGTGATTATAGAAATTACCTTCCATATAGCTAATTGAGTTAGACCTGGAGGTAACAAGAACAGATAAAAAATAAATTGTCTTGATTTGTTATCTGGTGGCTTGTAGGGACTTTGTAAAACTATAATGAAGGTATAAGGGAGGCCATATATTTGCAACCTGTACAATTTGCTCTAGAAAAATTGTGGTCTTCATACCTGACCATTTTTATAGAGGCCTAACACTATATTAAATGTGTTATAGTTCACATTTAAAGTATTCTTACATTTTAAAAATAACAAAATATAAAAAATTATAGAGGTATGTATTCATCCTTCAGTTCTAACATTTGCTTTGATATGAATAATAATTTTACCAGAAAATATAAGTGATATTTTCTATCCATTGATTAAACATTTGCAGCTAGAAATTTTTCTGTCCTGTCCAGCCTGCAATGCAGACAAAACTCTCCTAACCATGATTCTTCAGCTGCTTATAAAATAATTACTCAGAGGCTTATATTAATTATAAACTCTTAGCCTATGGCTGAAGCTCATTACCAACTAGCTCTTGTAACTTAATCCAACCTGTTTTTATTAATTTATATATTGCAACATGGATCTATGGCTTTACTTGTGTTCCATTTCATCTTGCTTTCTGGGCAGCATCTTGCAGGTTTTTTTCTGACTCCACCCTTTTTCTCCTTTATCTTTGCTTAGATTTCCCACCTGCTTCTAAGCTGGCTTGCCATAGGCTAAATGGTTTCCCTATTAACCAATATCAATAAAGTATATTCACAGTGTACAGAAAGACATCCTACATCACTTACCCTTTTCTGTCTATTCAAAAAGAAACATTTTAATATTAACATAGTAAAATTACATATAACAAATTAGTTATCAAGGAGGAATTATAGTTATAATATCCAGTCTATTTGTATTTAGCAAAATTTAAAAAAATAGAATATCTTCTAACTAAGGAAAACTACAATTATAACTATCTAGTTTTCAACTTCATCAAATACCCCAGTAAGATATAATATTATCTGAGTAAACAGGAAGTACATTACTAGCAACTTTCAAATTTTAGAAATGACAGAGATGTCTGGCTACCTGACAGTCACCTAAAGTTTCTTTGTAATGTTGGGCATCCATCTTCAGCCTAGAGTCTCTGAAAGACTTTTAGTGAAGCAGGAAATTTGAAGGGCTGTTTCATTCATTTTGGCAGTGTTTGTCAGTCACCACTTCCTGTTTCCTGAAGAATGTCTAGCAGTTTTCTCTGAGAAGCAGGAATCTGAAGGATGATCTCTGCTTATTCTGGCAAATTTCAATGGTCATTTTCTTAAAGGTTCTGCATGTCATACTTGTCAAACAGTTGAGGCAAGAACAATTTCTTGCCCTGTGAATAAATTTTACCACAAAAAATGTACATTCCATATTGAGTTTCTTCCATGTCAATCATCCTCTTATATTGGTGCTGCCAGGAGCAGACAAGACTCGTTTTCTAGAAAAGTCTAAGTTCTTAAAATATTTTAAATGCCAGGTTTTGGAAGTGTTTGAAGATTGCCTATTCAATTGATTATAAGTTGAGTATCATAAATTACTATTAATCTGCATTATTGATACACTAAAATTGAAATGAATTGCATAAACATAAAATCTTAAACAGGAGCAGATAAATACATGTGTATCAATAAACTAAAAATTTATATTAATGAAAAAAAATTTAAAACAAGTATTTGCTTTTAAAAGGAAATTCCATAGTCTATTCTTTTATCCTAACATATCTATAGCCCCCTTTATTCTTTAGAAAGATATTGACTATAACAAATAACCAAACCCTATAAATAAAGATAAACATTCATAATCTATTTTTTGGGAATATGGGCCTCGTATTTCAGGCTACTTACTACTGATTAGGGGACTGATATCCTTTGAGGGATCCAAAGGCTGGATCATCTTAGTTAGTACTCTTAATGCTAATGTAGATATTAGATTATCTGGGCCATCTCCTCCCATCAGAGACTTTTATGAGGGTCTCCCTCAATCAAACAATATTAGCATGGAAGCAATCCGTAGATTCTCATCTTCTTTGGAAACAAAAGCAACCTCTTTTCCAATGCAACATATGCTTAGACACAAATTTCAAAGTCAAGATATACTTAATGCTGGTTTAACTTAGCAGCCTTTACAATTAAATGTCATTCTGTAGTTAGCTCATTAACATTTAAAAAAATTAAAAGAAATCTTAGACAGATTCCTTTGAACTATGAACCAGTGTCAAGAGAAGACTCAGAGGTGAACAAATTCCAGCTGCTGGGTTGTCTGGGGCCAGAGACACACTAACAGTTCTGACTTCACAATCACTCAACACTCAGGCCCTAGACTAAAACTGGGAGAGACCTTTCCCAGTGATCCCTAGTGACATAAAGCAGTGGGCCCTCCCACAGCTAGGCCCCACCTCCAAGGCAAGTTGCATGATCATAGACAGACACCTTTGAACCATGGAACCAAGTACAGAGCAGACTCAGAGGTAGGCAGATTTCAGCTCCTGGCCCATGTCCAGATCTTGTGTAGAGACCAGACAGAAGATACACAACCCCAGTAGCCACAACTAGCTAGGAATTAACTGAGAGTGAACCAAGGAAGCAATGAGCAAATGTCAGTGCAAAAATACATATAACAAAATAAAGAACAACAAGACAACACCAGAAGAAACTGGTAGTTCTACAACATGAAGACTTGAACAGAGCAATGAAGAGGAAACAAAAAGAAACAACATCAAAAACACCTTTATGAAGATTATAGAAGCCTTTAAAGGAGATATAAAAAATTCCTTTAAAGAAATATTAGAAAGTACAAACAAAAAGTTGAAAGAGATGAACAAATCCTTGAAAGAAAACAAAAAAAAATATAAGAAAAGGAAAACAAAAAAAAATAGATAAATAAAAGAAACATTCCAGGAACTAAAAATTGAAATAAAAGCAATAAAGGCACAAAATGAGGTAAGGTGAAAATAGAAAATCTGAAGAAAAGAACTGGAACTATAGATACAAGCATAACCAACAGAATTCAAGAGATGGAAAACAGAATATCTAGAGTGAAAGTATGAAGAGTGGAAATAGATACACCAGTCAAAGAAAATACTAAAACAAAAAATGCCATGACACAAAACTGTCAGGAAATTTGGAAAACCATGAAAAGACTAAAGCTAAGAATAATAAGAATAGAAGAAGGAGAAGAGTACCAGCTCAATGTCACAGATAATGTATTTAATAAAATCATAGAAGAAAACTTTCCCAACATCCATAAGGAAATCCTATAAAGATACAAGAAGCTTACAGAACACCAAATAGATTAGACTTCCAAAAGAAGTCTGCTCACTGCATAATAATCAAGCCATAAAACATACAGAACAAACAAAAAATTTTAAGAACTACAATAAAAAAGAACCAACTTATCTGTAAAGGTAAACTCATCAGAATAACACCAGATTATTCAATGAAAACAATGAAAGCAAGAAGGTTCTGGTCAGAAGTTATGCAGACACTAAAAGAGCATGGCTGCCAACACAGACTACTATACCCAGCATAACTGTCAATCATCATAGAAGGAGTAGGAAATATATTTCATGACAAAATCAGATTTAAACAATAACTATCCATCGAGAAGTGAGGTGAGCAGGTTGTGGTGCCTAATTCCCTGCCTGAAAGGTTGCTTTCCGGGACCAGGATCAATCTGTAATGCCTGACACCAGACTCTTCTTACCAGACAGGACTAGGGTTTGGCTGTGGGGTCTCCTCCAGTCACACCTAAAAGAGGGGGACCATGCAAGGCCGGCCCTGCCTGCAACTGCATCAGCAGAGAAAGACTAAGGACTTTGAAATTCTGACCCTGTCCAGAGGTGAGGAAGTTCCGGCGTCTGATGCCCCATCCAGAAAATTGTGTTCTGGGACCAGGGTCAGTCTGCCGAACCTGATCCCACACTCTCCTTAGCAGACAGGACTAGGGTTTGGCTATGAGGGGCTCCTCTAGCTACACCTAAAAGAGGGGACATTGCATGGACAGCCCTGCCTCTAGGGCAAATTACATCATCAGAGAAGGACTGAGGCTTTGAAATTCAGAACCCTGTCCAGTGCAGAGTCAGAGATCAAGCACACCCCTTGATCAGAGGAGACAGGAGACACACAAGTCTTCTTGCCACAACTGATTAGGAGCAGCCTAATCCTGAACCACTGAAGCCGTGAGCAGACACTAGTGTCAAAACACATATAATAATATAAAGAACAACAAGGCAACTCCAGAAGAAACTGGTGGTTCTACAATTACAAGATCTGAACAGAGCAATGAAGAAGAAACAGAAGGAAACAAAACCAAAAACACCTTTATGAATATTAGTGAAACCTTCAAAGAAGATATAAAAAATTCCCTTAGAGAAATTACAAACAAAAAATTGGAAGAGCTGAAAAAAATCCTTGAAAGAAAACCAAGAAAAGGTAAATCAAAAAATGAAAGAAACCTTCCAGGGTCTAAAAACTGAAATAGAAGCAATAAAAAAGGCACAAAAGGAGGCAAAGATGGAAAGATAAAACCTGAAGAAAAGAGCTAGAACTACAGATACAAGCATAACAAAGTCAGAGTGAAACAATATCTATCTACTAATTCGGCCCTCGAGAAAGCATTACAAAGAAAACTCCAATCTACGGATGCCAGGTACAACGATGAAACTACAAACAATCAATAATCAAACATAAGAATAGCCCAGAGAAAGGAAATACATACAAGCTATGACAAAAATAGCAGAAAAAATCAATCAGTGATCAGTAATATCCCTTAATATCAATGGACTCAACTCACATATAAAAATCACACACTAACAAGATGGATACAAAAATAGAAGGCATCCTTCTGCTGCATGCAAGAAATGCACCTCAACCACAGAGACAGACACAGGCTCAGATTAAATGGTTGGGAAAGTATTTTTCTAATCAAATGGTCCTAACAAACCAGCTGGGGCTGGCATCCTAATATCTAACAATGTAGATTTCAAGCTACAAGCAATTAGAAGGGACAAAGATGGTCATTACTTATTCATCACAGGAAAAATTGGTCAAGAAAAGATTTCAATCCTGAATATTTATGTCCCTAATATAAGGGCACCTACCTATGTAAAAGAAACACTGCTAAAGCTCGAATCCCACATCAATTCTCACATCCTAATAGTGGGAGACTTCAATACCCTACTTTCACCCTGGTTAGATCAACCAGACAGAGACTCAACAGAGAAATAAGGAGTCTAACAGAGGTTATGATGCTAATGGACTTAATAGATATTTACAGAAGCTTCCACACAAATGCAAAGGGATATGCATTATTCTCAGATCCGCATGGAAGTTTCTCTAAAATTGACCACATAATCAGTCATAAAGCAAATATCAACAGATACGAAAAATGTAAATAAACCCTTGTATCATATCTGACCACCAAGGCCTAAATTTAGAGTTCAACAACATCAAAAATCACAGAAAGTCTACCAACTCATAGAAACTAAACATCATTCAGCTGAACCACCTCTGAGTCAATGAAGAAATTAAGAAAGAAATCAAAGTCTTCCTAGAATTTAATGAAAATGAATCCACAATGTACCTAAACTTGTAGGATACAATGAAAGCAGTCTTAAGAGGAAAATTCATAGCGCTAGATGCCTATATGAAAAACCTAGAGAAATCCCACACTAGAGACCTAACAGCACAGCTGTGAGCCTTAGAACAATTAGAGTCAAACTCATCTAGAGGAGGTAGATGGCAAGAAATAATCAAACTTAGATCTGAAATCAATAAATCTGAAACAAAGAGAACAATATAAAGAATCAATGAATCAAAGAGTTAGTTCTTTCAGAAAGTCAGCAAGATAGATAAGCCCTTATCCAAACTAATCAAAAAGTAGAAAGAGAGAATCCAAATCAGCAAAATCAGAAATGAAAAGAGGGACATATCAACAGACCCCCAGGAAATCCAGAGAATTATTAGATCATACTTTGAAAATCTATATTCCACAAAAATGGAAAACCTAGAAGAAATGGACAGCTATTTGTACAGGTACTATTTACCAAAATTAAATGAAAACAGATTCATTACCTAAACAGGCCTATAACCCTTAAGGAAATTGAGGCTGTCACTAAAAAAATCCACACCCCCAAAAAAGCCCAGGTCCAGATGGTTTCAGTGAAGAATTCTAGCAGACATTCAAAGAAGAATTACTATCATTACTCCTCAAAATAATTCATACAGTAGAAACTGAAAGAATATTGAAAAATTCCTTTTAGGAGGCCCCAATTACCCAAATACCCAAGTCACTCAAAGACATAACAAAGAAAGAGAATTACAGCCCAATTTCCCTCACGAATATTGTAGCTAAAATTCTCAAAAAAAACTTTTGGCAAACCATATACAACAATATATGAAAAATATCATCCACCATGACCAAGTAGGCTTCATCCCAGAAATGCAGGGATGGTTCAACATAGGAAAAAAACATAAATGTCATCCATCATATAAAGAAACTAAAGGAAAAAAATGATCATATCATTAGATGCTGAAAAAGCCTTTGAAAAAATCCAACACATCTTTATGATAAAAGCTCTGGAGGGAGCAGGAATACAGGGAAAATATCTCAATATAATAAAGGTGATTTACAAGATGCTGACAGCCAACATCAAACTTAATGAAGAAAAACTCAAAGCAATTCAACAAAAATCAGGAACTAGAGAAGGTTGTCCTCTCTCCCCTTATCTATTCAAATAGTTCTCGAAGTTTTAGCTAAAGCAATAAGAGAACGAAAGGAGGTAAGGAGATACAAATTGGAAAAGAAGAAGTGAAACTATCTCTATTTGCAGATGATAAGATTGTATACATAAGTGAGCCACAAAATTCTACTAAGGCACTTCTACAGCTGATAGACACCTTCAACAATGTAGCAGGATACAAAATTAACTCAAAGAAATCAGTAGCCCTTCTATACACTAAAGATAAGAGGGCTGAAAAAGAAATAAAGAAAACATTACCCTTTATAACAACTGTAAATAGCATTAAATACCTCGATGTAACTATAACCAAATAAGTATGAGATCTATTTGACAAAAACTTTAAATCACAAAAGAAATTTACAAGGATATCAGATAATGGAAAGAACCCCCATGTTCTTGGATAGGTAGGATCAACACAGTAAAATTGGCAATCTTATCAAAAGCAATCTACAGATTCAATGCAATTCATATCAAAATTCCAACACAATTTTTACAGACCTTGAAAGAACAATACTCAATTTAATTTAGTATAACATGAAAGCCAAGACTGTCAAAACAGTTTTGGTCAAAAAAGTAAACATCACAATCCCCAACTTCAAGCTATAATATAGAACTATACTAATAACATCCTGGTACTGGCATAAAAACAGATTTGTCATCAATGGAATCAAATTGAGGATCTGGGCACTAATCCAAAAACCTATGAACCCCTGATCTTTGACAAAGAGACCCAAAATATTCAATGGAAAAAAGAGATTATCTTTAACAAATGGTGTTGGCATAACTGGATGGTTGTGTGTAGAAAAATGCAAATAGATCCAAACCTATCACCCTGGACAAAACTCAAATCCAAGTAAATCAAAGACCTCAACATAAACCCAACCACGCTGAACTTGATAGAAAACAAACTGGGAAATACCCTTCTAAGAACTGTCACAGATGACCACTTCTTAAATATAACACCAGTAGCACAGACACAATAACTCAGACCTCTTGAAACTGAGATGCTTCTGTAAGGCCTAGGACACAGAAAATAAGACAAAATGACAGCCTACAGAAAGGAACAAGATTTTCACCAACCCTACAACTGACAGAGAACTGATCTCCCAAATGTATAGAGAACTCAAGAAACTAGAGCACAAAGTCCTAAATAATCCAATTAAAAAAATGGGGTTCAGAGCTAAAAAAGAATTCTCACCAGAACTGCAAATGGCTGAAAGGCACTTTAAAAAATCCTCAACATCTTTAGCCATGAAAAAAATGCAAATCAAAACAACTTTGGGGTACTACCTTATACCTGTCAGATTGGCTAAAATAGAAGACACAGATGACAGCCTATGCTGGAGAGGTTGCAGAGCCAGGGGAATACTTCTCCATTGTTGGTAGGAGTGTAAGCTTGTTCAGCCATTCTGGAATGCAGTATGTCATTTTCTCAGATAACTGGAAATCAGTCTCCTTGAGGATCCAGCAATACCACTATTGGGCATATAATCTAAAGATGCACATTCTTACCCCAAATGCATTATCTCAACCTTGTTTATAGCAGCATTATTTGTAATAGCAAGAACCTGGAAACAACCTAGATACTCCTCAACTGACCTATGGATTAACAAACTGTGGTACATCTACACAATGGAGTACTACTCAGCAGTAAGAAAAAATGATATTCTAAAATTCAGACCAATGGATGGATTTGGAGAATATCTTCCTGAGTGACAATCACAAACCCAGAAAGATAAGCAGGGGATGTACTCACTCATTAGTGGACTGTAAACAAAAAACAAAGAATGCCCAAGCTGCAAACCACAATCACTGAACAGCCTGGGATCGAAAGCACCTTGGACAGGCAACTTGGAACCCATTTTCTCCAGAGGAACACCTAACCCAGTAATGATTTTAAAATGAGGATAAAGGACTTGTTTGGACTAGATGCTGAACTAATCCACTTCAGTAACTCTTGCCCTTCTTGGGGAAGGGATGAGGGATGGAGAGTAGAAAGACTGAGCCAGGAGGTGTCGGGAGGGGGAAGAGAGTTTGAACATAGGGATACATGGATAAATTATGAGACTTTATTCTATAAAAATAAAAGCTAAAAACTTAAAAGAAAGAACAATAATATGCATAATCTAAACTCTGTGTATTTTCTATCTTTACATGGTTTATGAAATTTTTATTACTTTCTCTTTTTAAAGAATTTTCACCCTATTTCTTTTTTCTCTCAAGCACACATATTTTTTATGCACATTGTTATCCTTTTTGAAGTTTTCTCCATCTGAATCTGTTTTATTTTGTATCTTTAATTATTTTTTAACCACAAGAATTTTTAAATTGCTAAGCTGTGTAGCTAGGACTGAAGCTTTTCTGACTCTCCACTGTTCAGCTTTTCAACATGGTGAAGGTACCAATAAGTCATGCTTACCTCCTCAATTCTGGAAAGCAGTATTAAAAATTGTGTAGCTATGTTTTAAGCACACAACTGTGGTCCTATACTAAGAAAGCAGTGGCTGCAAGATGCCTCTTTGTACCTCAGCCTGTGAGAGAGACTACAGAAATCTGTGATGCAGCCTAGATCATAGCAGCTTTTGGTCAGCTACATCTCCCAGTCAGCTTCTGTGAGTCCCTGCACTGCTGCTGGTATGAGACTATAATACCAGTGTGGCTTCATTTTGTGCAATCAGAATCTTTTTTAAAGCTTTTTCATTGCCTAATGCTCAATGCCTTTTGTAGCCAGAAGATTCTTGCCCTGTGTAGCTTCAAGATCCAGACCAGTGGTCCCTTAGTCACTAAGTCCCAAATGATCAAACAAAGGCTTTTATTAATTGTATCCACATCACAAAATAATTGATCTAAAATATATCTCGCCATTTAGTACAGTGGTGTTAGATGAATCATTAGACTAGAAAATGTCTCAAAAGAATATATATAATCACTTATCACTATTGAACAATTGTTTTTATTGCCTTTCTGTTTTCTATTATTACATATTTTTAAGTAAACTGTTATATTAAATGTTACCCAATGAAATTTACTCATTTTTCCTTCAAAACTTTTGTGTATACTTATTATGAAAAGAGATTTGCATATAAGTCTTTCTCAATTAATTGTCAATAAATCTTTATTTAAAGTCATCACAAATGCTATTTTTATTAGCCAAAGACTACCAAACCTATTTTCCACTTAATTTTATATGTACTATAATTGAGTATGAGACAAAAAGTTTGAGCCAAGTATTCTGAGACCCAATCTAAGCTACATAATCTATTATAATGACCTGATTTTTATAATACATTAGCTACAGAAGAAAGAAAGAAAATGTTAATGTAAAAAGCAACACAATGGTTGTGCCTATATCGGAGAGTTCACCTCCTGGGAATGTGATCATCCTCTTTCCCAGACAGCTCTGTCAGTCTCCCAGCATTTATTATGCTCAGGTGATATTGACCTCAAGGATTAAAATAGATGACCCTGAAAGTTTCCTTAGAGATCATGATCCTGTATTATTCTCAGATGACCTTCATTACAATCCATAATTGATCATTTCTGGGCACCAAGGCAGTCTCCTTAGAAACCGATCCAGGGCAGATGGTTAGAGTTCATAGTTTGTAACATAAGATCACATACTTGCTGCTCTGCTAATGTGTGAACAATTAATCAAGTAAACAATTGTGCCCAGATGCCCCTATCTATTTACCAGCAGTGTGTTTAATGGGTAGTTTTGAAAGTCATTTAGAATATATAAATTTAAAAATGGACAAAATACTACTTATTTTAGAATAATATGCTACTAAAACTCTCTTAAAAATTTTGGAGTATTGCTAGTAGGTATGAAATATTGAGCTCTGAAATTTGATAAATAAGATAATTCAAAATATAATATGCATTTTGTGTCATTCTTGATACATATAAAACCAAAAATATAATGTCTGGATTTTTTTAAAAAAAAATCTGTAGAAATAATTCTTCTCCATTTATCTTTTGTAACCTATGCCATAAGTTTCCATACAGAAAGAAGTCTCACCTCTTTAAGTTAATTACTTATGCTTTTCATTCCCAAAACTCATCAAATGGTAATCATACACTTTTGATTTGCCTTATGACTAAGCATAACTATATTTTATTTGCATAAAAAGGTGAAAATAAACAAGTTTTTTTTCCACGACTGGTATTTTCTTTTAATGTACATATCAATATTAATACAATTATATTTTTAAATATGGGTTAAATAATAAAAAGTTTATGTTGCAGATAGTCTATGAAGAATTGTCAAATACTGAGTGAATGTGTATTGATATATTACTCAATGTCTAATATGTATTATTGTCATGAGCACAGCCATATCAAAGATTCCAGTGCCTCATGCACATCGAAATATCATTTCTCTGGATAAGGCACAGGGAAAAGGCACAGGCTTTTCCTAGTCATGTATAGATGTTGATGATGAGTGCAGGAAAAAAATCAAAAGCTTCCTTCTTTCTAATGTTTACAGACCAAGATTTCTCCTTTATAAATCATGACTACTGAGATTTGGTAAATCTGCCTCCATGTCCAACAATGTACAATTAACCCATCTCAAGTCACATATGTAAAATAATTACACAGAGTTTTGTAGCTAATACTAGTGTGTATCTGCACAATCAACCCATTCCCAGCTTTTCTTTATGTCTGTGTGTTGCTTTTGCATCCCTCATTGCCCCTGTTAAATCATTTCCTAAACTGTATAGATCATGGCAATAATCAGTCTTGAAGGCTCATTTATTTCATGGCAGGCAGGCAAGTCATATGTGCTCTAACAACATACCTGTGAATCCTAACACAGATTGTAAAATTCTTTAAGCATTATTCCAGTTTTCTTTATGTTGCTCTAAGCAAATACTCATAGCAAAACAACTTAGAAACAGTGAGGATTTACTCAGCTTGCACTTTCAAGTCACAATATATCATCTAGAGAAATCAAGCCCAGAAACTAAGCAGGACCTGGAAACAACCATAGAGAAAAGCTATTGCTGGAATTTTCTTTGGGTTGTAAATAGTCATTGTTAGTTCTCTATTTAACAACACAGGATCACATGCCTAGCAGTGGACTAAATACTGCTCAATTAACAGCAAATACAGTCCTTCATAGACTCCCCAATCCAACTACACAGATACAATTGACAACCTGAGATATTTTTAGGTGATTATAAGCATTGTAAAACTGAAAATGTTAACCAAGATAAACATTATGAGATAATTTTGTAATACTTTTGTAGGTATGCTACTTAATTGCATGTCTCTAAGTTTAAAACTTTTTGGATGACAATATCCTGTCAAAAAGGTTAAACACAGTTGATATAATCAATGCAGCAATATTTATTTACATTTATATTCATTGTTTTGTTTTATCATCTGAAAGTTTGTTTCACGAAATTTACCGAGTATCTTAGGTATAGTCTACATGTTTTACTTGGTAGTTAGAAATTTTGTGGCATTATAACTAGTCTTTCATTTAAAAAAAATGTTAAGATATGCTAACCAAAAGAGTGATCAGAAACTCTGAAGTCCTGAAATAGAGACATTTATTAGCTGGTTTGGTTGAGAAGAGGAAAGACCAAAGAAAGGCCATGATTCTTCTTTCTTTCTTTTTTCCTCTCTTTTTTTTATAACCATGGTTTTAGTCCAAAACATCATTCAATCTCTTCTGGGTTCCATCTCAGTAGAACAAGAAACAGATAACCAGTCCAAATGTTAGGATACCTAAAATCAATTAATCTTTCCTAAGGAATACTTTTCAAAAAAATTTTTCTGACCTTTTTGCAAGTTTTTTCAACTATAAAATTATCTTTAGAGTAGGCTTGAAGTGAACTGCTGTTTTACTTTCTCAAGTAAGAGCTTATAAAGCCTGCCATGGTGGTACATGCCTGCAATTGCAGCACTCAGGAGGTGTGGTGGCAAAATATGAAGTTCAGGGTCAGCCTGGGCTTCAAAGGGCCATGACATTGAACACCTGCCTCTGAAAAATACCTCAGGGAAAAGCAATACTTTTGTCATGATATATCCTTAATGCATGCTTTTTCCTTACCATTTTTTCTGTTTTTGCCTTCACCGTTCCACTGAGGGATCAATAAGATAACCTATGTCTTAAGCTGTTTACTTCCCATCTCTAACACAATGTGTAGTGCCTATTTCTCTGCATCTCAACACTTCCTTTTGTGTTATAACCCAGACATCCCTCTTTTACTTATTCTTAAATTAATTCAGAACCTGCCAAAAGTACTTATTGTTTCAAATCATATTTTTCTTTTTTTATTATGAATAAAGAAGTCACATTTTCTATCCCTGTATGTCCTTAATCAAGGTCCCTTTCCCCTCCCACCACATCAGGTCATTCTTTTTTTCCACATCTCCCCATCCCCACGCTGGGCAGGCGATCCCAAGGTCGTAAGGTCCCAATATTGCTTAGTTCAGCCTCCACTCCTGGCAAATCCGCTTTTCTCCACCCAACATCAAGACTGAGTCAGATGTTCCTCTAGGGGGAGTGGGATCCAAGGGGTCAGTCCAAGGTGTTTCTGATCCCAAACTGTTCAGTGGTTGTGGTTTGCAGCTTGGGCATGCTTTTCTTTTTTCTTTCTTTCTTTCTTTTTTTTTCTAGAGTCCACTAATGAGTGAGTACATCCCCTGCTTATTCTTCTGGGTTTGTGATACCTCGCTCAGGAAGATAGTCTCCAAATCCATCCATTTGCCTGCAAATTTTAGGATATCATTTTTTCTTCCTGCTGAGTAATACTCATATTTTTCTATGTTCACATTTTTGTCTAAAATTATATTAGGTGAAAGTTCTTCTATCATAACACCATTTGTATTAAGCTAAACCATTGAATTTGCTTGCCTTTCTTGGCTCCCAGTCCTTCATCAATGTCCTACATCCACAGATACGCTAGAAGAGGTGCTATTATTATTAACTTCAATGTCTTCACAACTCATTTACTCCTTTAAATTTTTAAGGTTTTTAGTCTTGATAAGTTTCATGAATTTACCTTGGACACTTAAGTGTTCATTGAACTCTGGGGCATTTCATCTAACTTGAGAAGATTGTTCTGTGAAAAGATGATCTCAATCTCAATGTCATCTAGAGAATATTGAAGAAATGATATAGCTCTTAGTTTAAAGCAATAAATGTTGTCATGCTCACAAATGTTAAAACTAGGGCTAACACATTTCTCTCAAATGAAACAAAATAACAACAACAACAAACAAAAAAAGCATGGCTTCAGCACTGAAAATGAAAGGGAAATGTAAAATTCTAGGTTAAACTATTGCAGTGTCCACCTAAGGACAAACCATTTAGTCACTAACTTTAGAGGTGATACTTCTTTGAAATTTACAAACCTGTAATTTTCTTCCTGACTTTCCTTAGTAACATATTTATAAGATCTAAAACTACCTCCTCCTGGTCTGAGAATCACTCCACTGAAGTGTAGCACCTTCAGAATGTTGTGAATTTACTAAAGCAGGAG
The DNA here is from genome assembly GCA_004025045.1 of Sigmodon hispidus. Classification (NCBI taxonomy): domain Eukaryota; kingdom Metazoa; phylum Chordata; class Mammalia; order Rodentia; family Cricetidae; genus Sigmodon; species Sigmodon hispidus. The sequence goes on along the minus strand of PVIH01009247.1, from coordinate 61,793 downwards.
AACTGGTTTGTATATACTAGACACAAATACAATCAGCATTTGACAAATGTGGATTGCCCATATTTAATTGCAGTTGCTCTTTATGTAAAGTAGGTGAGATATCCATGTCTTTTCTTTATAGTTTAGTAAGGTTCTCTTGTATGACGAGGTGGATCATAAACATTTATGTCTCAACATCCTGGCAATCTATAGGATCGTCACTTGAAGTGTAGAGATTTGCTGCAGTCTCAATAGTAAAAATTAAATACAACTGTAGCTAGATTTTCAGGCCAGCCTGTACTAACTATCAAGGTTAAAATTATTTCTTCACAGGTTAAAATTTATTATCCAAAGCCAAGGGTACTGCTGAAATATATCAATAACTCCTACCAAATTTAATTCATGTCTATATGTTGTAAAAATAATGATAGATTTAAAGTTTATGCTAAATCTTTCAATATATCTTTTTTATTATTAATTAATATAAAAATGCACCTTATAATTAATGCCAAAAGGGTTAACAAAAGCTGTCAAGAGAGACAGACATTCTGAATCACTGATTTATCTAGCTACTCTAAGTAAAAACAGATATCACCACACAAAATTGGAATTTCCACTTCACAGAAGTTAGTGCATTAAATAAGCTCCAGAAAAGGCAATAAAAATATATGTGTTGAATTAAGGAAATAAAAAAGGAACTTCCTCTTGAATTAGTTTGACCAAGAGTACACTCATTTGAATTCTCTGCTTCTTTCTGTGTGTCTTCCATCCATCTGTATTTTGTAGTTGCTGGCCTATTGGTAGTTCCTGAAGTGTTGGAGATCTGTCTGTCTCTATTACTTGTCTATAGTGCCTGAGTGTTTATCTTTATCTGAACTTACGTGGGAGTTTGAATCTGTGCCAGTCACTTCCAAAGGACTTTATTATTGAACACCACAAAAAAATATGATGTGAAAAAGAGATGAGAAATTCTTTGTAGACATCTTTAAGAAAGTTTTTGTGTGGAATGGGGAAGTTTCTTATTAACCCCAAAAGACCCAGAACAGAAGCTTCTAACCTATATCTATATGTTGCTTTCAATGTTTATGGGATTTTTTTTTAGTTTAAAGTTGTGTTCTATCTATTGGCTCCTTTCAGTAAATGATTCCTGCAGCACATACATTATTTTAGATCACAAATATAAAGGAGCATAACTGAAGATTAAATCTGAGAAAGCCATGTTGATCCACAACTAAAACTCCTGTAGTTGGGATGCAGAGGCAAGTGGAGCGCTGTGCGTTCGAGGCAAGATTGGTCTACAAAGTAAGTTCTAGGACATAAAAAGCTGTTACATAGAGAAACCCTTCTTCATACACAAACACACACACACACAAACACACTCACACACAAACACACACACACACACATCCCCCCAACACACACACATCTATGCATTTAGCTTCATGTTTAAAAGTTGTTTGTAAAAGAAATCTCAGTTAAACTCATAGAGACAACATATTCAGTAGGATAGAGGGTTATTATTGCTGTAGTAATCTCAAAGCATATTAAGTTGGCTCAAAGACTCAGCAAAATTTCAGTGTCTATAGACCAGGAGATAGAGAAAATTTTATTATAGCAGAAGTCTAACTTATGGAGGAATGTATTACAGGTATGCAATTATTGTAGCTTTCAGGGGCTAGGTGAGAGATTGATGAGCACCATGTTCTCCTCCTGTAGCATGTAGAGAGCCTTCTAGGACCATGAATACTAGCTTGCAAGACAAGTAGTAGGGAATAGTGACACAAACATGAGCGTAAACAATCTCCAATTCTATTCTTATTTTTGTTTTTGAGATTATAATACAATATTTTCCTTCCCTTTCCTCCCACCAAACCACTCATAAACTCATAACCCAACTTTCCTATCAAAAATGAACTTTTTATTAACTGTTACTATATGTAATATATATTCATATAATATTTCTAAATATAACTATCTCTGTGTTATAAAGTTCCTTGTGTATATTTTGGGGGATGGCAGTTAGGTATTAGACAACAAACTGGTATATTTTTCTCTAGGGAAGACTACTTCCCACACTATCAGTGTTCCTTATTTGCCTGTACTTCTTTGTCTAGGGAAGAGTCCTACTGTACTTTCCCCTGTTTACTTTCACATGCCTATTGGTATTGTCCTTCAGATCAAGTTAAGGTATGTATGTCAGTGAGACTTATAGGTGTAGTTTCTGACATTGTTAGAAGACATAATTACAGAGAAAATTGCTTTATCCACTGTCTTTTACCATCTGTCTTAGTTTTTATTGCTGTAAAGAGACACCATGACCACAGCAATTCTTATAAAAGAAAATATTTAGTTGAGGTGTTGCTTCATAGCTGGAAGCAAAGCAGTGTGCAGGCAGACATGCTGCTTGAGCTGAGAGTCTTATATCTTGCAGGCAGCAGGAAGTTTGCTGAGACACTGGACAGTATCCTGAGCATACAAAACCTCAAAGCCAACCCACACAGTGACACACTTCCTCCAACAAGGAAGCCATAATCACTACAAAAAATTTATACCTTCTAATTGTGCTACTCCTTATGAGATTATGGGGACCAATTACTTTCAAACTACCACATCATCTTTTCACCCATCTTGTATATTGTTCCCTGTGCCTTAGATATGGGAATGCTTTGATGCCTTATCCACTGGGACTGGGCTACACAACTCTGCATTCTGACTGATTGAGATTCAATCCCTACCTAGCATCGTTAATAAGGCCAGGAATCTGAGGATAGATATTTTGCTAAATGAATATGAGTATAATGACTGTTGATAATCAAGATCTATATATTAGTGAATGTCTGAATCCTAAACTGAGAAGCATCTTGCAGTATGGTAATTAATCCAGAGACCCACATTGAACAAAATGTAGAATCTGAGATGACTTTGAAATACCAGTGCTGTTTTCCTTGTGGTCATCCACCATCTCTTTTCATTCCATATTCCATAATGATTCCTGAGATACATAAATGCAATACAGAAGTTTAATTTAGGGTTGAGCATTACAGTGCCTTATTCTGTGTGCCTTGACCAGTTTTAGATCACTGTGTACTTTCTAGTGTAAATTGAGGCTTCTTTGATAAGTGATGCATTAATCTGTGGGTATAATGATGTCAACTAAAGTTTGTTTAACATTCTATTTATCATAATAATATTATTATGGTGTATTACTCTATGATGTATCGTCTTCGTGTTATGGGCTTGTGTTATGGTGCCAGGCATAAGTTTTATCTTGTGGAGAAGGACTTGCATTATTTTATCACCCAAGGTCATCTATGCAATTATATTAATTATTTGTTAGAAATTAATGCATATATTTAATACTGGCCTTGGATGTTTTTGCTTACAATATAGATCAAAAGAATGTTGTGGCTTATTATTATAATATTAACAATAAATATAAGAAAAACAAGAATATAAATTACTTTCAAAACCAAATAATATGAAACTTAAAAATCACCATTTATTTAGAATATTTAATTCTTCAAAACATAACATTTATGAACATAAAAAATAAAATTATTGAGGACACATGTTTTATTCTTATTTTAATTTAAATTAGAAATTAAAGAAAATTACTCAAAAATTTGCTGACAATAAGTAGATTAAACACAGCAGAGTTTGAATGAATGCATGTTTTTGTATAAGCTGATGGCCAGCAATTTAAAATGTACACTATAGTTGAAGATTTATGCAACAGTAGTAGAATTCATGCCAACTGAATTAACAAAGTGATTGTGTAAGCAATGTACCTCATTTTCATTAAACTGGATTTGACAAATTGCATGAAATTCTGCCCAGTAAACTTGATATTTATAATGTTAACCACAATCAACAATAATGAAACAACAGAAAAATTCAACATGTGACATTTTTATCTGTATATTCTGCCTTTTTTCCTGCTAATCAATGCTTAATTTAGAATATAATTCACACTTTCTTACCCCTTAAGCTATGAAGTTTTGTATAATCTTCTCTTGGAGAATTAAATGTTCACACTGCATAAGGATTTACATCTCTTCCCATTGAGGTTGTAAACTGCTGTGGGGAAACTATTTTTTTAAACATTTGAGATATCCCATAATTAAATTGTGTGTAAGATAAAATAATAGTGCTGCTTCTTTTTAATTAGAATCTCTATCTATTAGTTTGATTAATATACAGTGTTTGTTTTGTTTAATGATATTTGAAGACAAATTATATATACTATAGGTCCTGGTGGGTCCATCAGGAATAGTTAACACCTGTCAGAAATGAGCCTTCAACATGCATGCACTAATAAATGTCAAATATTTATTATCTACATTATCAGTGGCATTTATTGGACACTGGAAAGCATGACTGAAACTATACCTTTAGATTTCTGCAATGCACATTTATGAAGTATAACAGTTGTCTAAGGAAACTTTTTGCATCAGTCTGGATGCTCATTTCAAATCCTGCATGACAAACTCCATTTTGTTGGATATACCTTTTCTCTATTTTAACTGTTGCTGCAATATTTTCAAAACTCTTTCTTACTGTCTACAGTAAAATTGGTTTTTTTGTGAAAACTAAGAAAGTACAAAAATGAAAATTTCATTTCACCACTGAGAGATGGTGTCACTTCTTATTCTAGTGTAACCTTGTCTCCCAGAATGGGCTTGAAAGTTGCAAAAAAAGCTACCTGTTAGAATGCACTGTCAGTATAATTGCTTTAAATGTTATGAATTATTCCAATTTTACTTTACATAAAATGTTTTGAATCTTCTCTAAAAATATGGTTTTATACTTAAGAAAGGTTGAAATTCAAGAACAAAGCCAGATATCTCAAAGTCAGAGAAAGATTGTATTTAAAGTTGAGAAAACAAGCACTTCTCAGTTCAAGGAAAGGTGCTTGGCAAATGGGACAGAACCAGAGTAAATTGTATGTTGTGTGTGGGCATTTACAGGAAGAAGGTAGTAGAAACTGTCTATAATTGGCAATCATAACAAGTAAATAGCAAAATTAGAAATGGACATTTATTGAAAGGTCTTAGGTATTTCACTAAGTAGTTTTCCTTTATCAGGTAGGCAATATTATGGATAAAGAAAGTGAATGCACCTGTGATAAAAATTATACATGAGGTTTTGGTCTTAGTATCAGTCAGTGGTTATTATCATGTTCTAGATAAAAGCAGAGGAGATTTAGCATGTTCCAAAAAAACTATAAAATAATGTGCATTTCCTATAGATTCATGTGCTTTCTAGAAGTATTATATAAAGTTCATGTTTATTATATTATCAATCTGTTGATTTACTTTTGACTATTTGATGGTATAGGCATAATTTTATGTAGCAATTCCTCTAAGCATTATAACATTATATAAGCAGCATATATATATGTGTGTATGTATAAGATAGCATATGTTAAAACATTATAATATAATATTGAATTATCTTCCTGGACAACTTATTACAGTTTTTAAATTGTTGAAGTAAAAAAAATGAACAAAAAATTGATCCATTGTTGCTTTAAATATTAATTAAATCTGTTCCTTAAAATTTTTACACATTTAGTAATGCTTTCTGGTACACTCATCCTGATTCCCCCTTATCTCATTTCCTGCCCTCCATACCCATCCTCCCCTATCTTTTCAACATTCATGTTTGTAGTGGGATTATATTGCTGCATTGTAAATAATTGTCCCATCTACTGGTTTAACAAAACCACTGATTGTCAAAAGGCAGAAAGGAAGTATGGGTGGGGCTACCAGACTAATAAACTCTGGGAATAGGAAGAACAGCAGAGATGCCAGAGTTGCCAGTGAGGTGAAGAGGAAAGAAGTTGAAATGCTGCTCTCAGAAAAGGTCTCAAGTCTCATGGCTGAACAAGATAAGAATCATGGGTTAGTTTAAGATCAAGAGTTGGCTAGCAATACTCCAGAGCCATAGGCTACACATATTTCCTCTTATAAATGAAAATTTAAAAGTACCAATATGAATACAGAATAGTGATCACAACAATGTAGAAAGAATTACCATTGCTGATGACCTGATCCTGGATCAACTATGTATTGAAAAGGAGGTAGCCTGAGATCATAGCAAAGGCACAGAGCACAACTTTGGGAAAGCTACAGGCATTAATATGCATCTGTAATAATCTTAATTAAACAGGTAATAGTTTAAAGAACTAGGCATTGCCTGTAAATCATGCACAGAGATCTAAAGAAAGCTGAATCTGAATTACTGAAAATTCCTGACTTGGGACACAGACATTAGTACCTGAGTTGTATGTATATTTTTAATTTGGCAGTCGTTTGCCTTTACAAAAACCTCAAAGCTAATAATAAAAACTGATAAAATTCAAGGGCAACATACTATGGAAAAATACAAAAACTAACACCTAGGATTTTGTTTTAAGTCTAAGATATGAGCAAATACTTCATTGGTCAGACCAGTGTAATAAAGAACACAAAGCCATATCTCTATTTCCTAACATAGTAAAATATTTAATGAAAAATTAGTACAATATCTGACATGTATGAAACAAAATCTGTTAGGTAAACATTTAAATTATTGCAGTGACTCAAGGGGAAGATTTACATGGAAAAATCTATACAAATAACATTCTACATGATTGCCTGGCCAATTCCCTGTTTCTGATTATTGTGCCTTCCTTTAAAACTGAATGTAATTGCATAACAACTACAATAAGGGACTTCCAGTCACTCTATGGTTTAAGATAATCTATGGTTTTAAAATGTTTCTATTATATTTTTTGCTTTTTAATATTTTTTATTTTCCTTAAAGTAATATACTTTAAAATACATTACATATTACAAAAGATGCTGGTTTAGGCTTCATATCATTCATTATTAGGAGTCCTTGTTAGGTTTACCCTCATAGGTTTAAGAATATTTCAACTGGATGAGGTTTCCATATTTCCTGCTCCCAACATTAAATGCCAACATAATCTATTCTAGCCTTCTCTCCCTGAAATTTCTCTTTCTCTATTCCTCCCACACACACTGCCTCCTATTTCTATCTCCAATAATCCCAGTTCACTCACAAAGTCTATTATTATTTTCCTTTCCTAGGAAGATGCAAGCATCCCTGTAGACCTCTCCTCTTTACATAATTTCTCTGGGCTTGTGGATTATAGTGTAATTATCTTTTACATAACATCTAATATCATATATATATATATATTCCATATCTCTTTTTCTGGGTCTGGGATGCCTAGTTCAAAGTAATTTTTTCTAGTTCCATTTATTTGTCTGAAAAATTCATGATATCATTTTTTTCTTTTTTAAGAATTTTTTAATGTTTAAGACTTTTATTTTTTATAATTTATGTATGAGTGCTCTGCATGTATACCTGCATACAAGAAGAGTACAGTAGATCCTATTATAGATGATTGTGAAACACCATGAGGATTTTGGCAATTGAACTCAAAACTTCTGCTAGAGCTGCCAATGATCTTAACCTCTGAGCCATCTCTTTAGCCCCTATTTCCTTTTTTTCTAACAGCTGAGTAATATCATACCATGTGTAAATATACAACACTTTCATTAGCTATTCTTCAGAAGAGAAACATCTAGGTTATTTCTAGTTGCAGTGGTGAGGCTGAGACACCAACACAACCACAAAACCTAAGATCCACAAGCTATCCTGCTTGCAAATTGCACTGGGGCATGATGAGGTTTACAGCTTGTGTGAGAATCCAACCAGTGACTGGTCCAACTTGACACCCATGCCACAAGATGGAGCCCATTCCACAGCCTGCCTAGATGGCCACAACCCAGAAGCTGGATGGCTCAGAGACCTAAAAGTTACTGAAATGATTCCTAATGATATTCTGCTGTACTTAAACGTTTGATGCCTATAACAATTATCATTGGAGAGGCTTCCTCCAACAGCTTATGAGAGCAGAGTGTATACCGAGATCCACAGCAAAACATTTGATAGATCTAAGGTAACTCTACAGAAGAAGGGAGAAAGGCTTGTAGAAGTCAGAGAAATTGAGGGCACCAGGAGAACACAGCCTACAAAATTAACTAATCAGGGTTCATAGGGGCTAACAGAGACTGAAGCAGCAACAATGGAGCTTGGACAGGTCTGCTCTGCATCCTCTCCATACATGCTGTGGTGGTTCAGCTTGGGGTTTTTTTGGTTGGTCTCCAAACAACGGGAGGGGGGGGTGTCTCTGACTCTTTTGCCTGGTCGTTGGACCTTTTGGCCTTGCCCAATCTTGTTATGAGGGCTTATGACCAGACTTAATGCATCTTATTATGCTGTGTTAGATTGAGCTCACTGGAAAGCCTGCCCTTTCTGAAAAGAAACAGAGAAGCAGTGGATTCTGGTGGGGCATTGGGAGGAGAGGAAAGATAGAAGGCAATGGTTAGGATGTAATGTATGTGATGAGATGTATTGTAAAAAAAAACTGAGAAAAAACTATTTCATAGAAGAAATGTATGATAATAATATAAAATAAAATATACAATCTATTATAATAAATGTGTATAAATAACATATACCTAAATAATATATGCCATATTGTCTATAAATTTTATGCAGGTGTTTCTTAAGTCATAAACTTGGAGTGAGGCTTGTTACATTATGGGAGATAACAATCATTTTCCATAAAACATCTCATGCCAGCCTTATAATTTTGGGACTACCTGGCATTTTCACAGCTAATAATTTTTGCAAAACAAATGCTCTTTAAAAATATCTCAGTGAGAAAATTGTATACCAATGATATTGGTACCAAAATTATCCTTGTGCTATTTAGAATTTGTGGGCTTCCGGGACCGGGTGCTGTCTACAGAGCGAATCCCAGCGCACTCTGTAGCAGGTCCAGATAAATTCTGACTGTCATGTTCCCCCCAGCTGCTGCTGAGGGAATTTGCATGGCTACCTACCTCCACCTCCAAGTGAGAGAACAGATAAGGAATGGGGTCCCTGAAGGACAGACTCACCCCGCAGAGAGGTGACAGGAGACACACAAGCCCGAGTGCCACAACTGACCAGGAGCCACCTAATCATGAACCACTGAAGCCATGGGAAAACATCAGTGTAAAAACTAACATAATAATACAAAGAACAACAAGGTAACTCCAGAAGAAAGTGGCGATCCTACAAATACAAGACCTGAACTGAGCAATGAAGAGGAAACAGAAGGAAGAAATACCAAAAATTCCTTTTTGATGATCAGCGACGCTCTCAAAGAAGATATGAAAAATAGCCTTAAAGAAATAGAAGAAAATACAAACAAAAAATTGGAAGAGATGAACAAATCTATGAAAGAAACATGCCAGGAACTAAAAACTGAAATAGAAGCAATAAAAAAGGCACAAAATGAGGCAAAGATGAAAATAGAAAACCTGAAGAAAAAAGCTGGAACCACAGATACAAGCATAATAAACAGAGTTCAAGAGATGGAAGATAGAATCTCTGAAGTGGAAGACTCAGTAGCTCAACTACATATATCAGTCAAAGAAATTAGTAAAACTAAAAAAGCCAAAACTCAAAATGTTTGGGAAATCTGGGACACCATGAAAAGACCTAATTTGAGAATAACAGGAATAGGAGAAGGAGAAGAATACCAGCTCAAAGGAAAAGATAATGTTTTCAATAAAATCATAGAAGAAAACTTTCCTAACCTGAAGAACGAAATGCCTATAAAAATACAAGAAGCTTACAGAAAACCAAATAGATATGACCCCCCCCAAAAAAAATCAGTGCAACACATTATAATCAAGCCATAAAACATACAGAACAAAGAAAAAATTTTAAGAGCTGCAAAAGAAAAGGGACAACTCACATATAAAGGCAGACCCACAAGAATAACACCTGACTATTCAAAGGAAATGATGAAAGCTAGAAGGGCTTGGTCAGAAGTTATACAGATACTAAAAGAGCATGGCTGCCAAACTAGAATACTATACCCTGCAAAATTATCAGTCACCAGAGATGGAATAAACAAGGTATTTCATGAAAAAGTCAGACTGAAAGAATATCTATCTACCAATCCAGCACTACAGAGAGTATTAGAGGGAAAACTTCAACCTAAGGACCCCAGATACACCCAAGAAATCACAAACAATCAATAATTCTACAAAAGAATATCCCAGAGAAAGGAAATACAAACAAGTTGCCACGAAAAATGGCAGGAAATATGAATCAATGGTCACTAATTTCCCTTAATATCAATGGTCTCAGTTCTACTATAAAATGTCACACTACCAAGATGGATACAACAACAGAAGCCATCCTTCTGTTGCCTACAAGAAACACACCTAAACCGCAAAGACAGACACAGGCTTAGAATAAAGGGTTGGGAAAAGATTTTCCAGTCAAATGGTCCTAAGAATCAAGCAGGGGTTGCAATCCTAATATCTAACAAAGTAGACTTAAAGCTAAAAGCAATTAAAAGGGACCAAGATGGTCACTACTTATACATCACAGGAAAAATTGGTCAAGAGGTGATTTCAATCTTGAATATTTATGCCCCTAATATAAGGGCACCTACTTATGGAAAAGAAACACTGCAAAAGTTCCAATCCCACATCAATTCTTATACCCTAATAGTGGGAGACTTCAATACCCCACTTTCAACCCTGGATAGATCAACCAGACAGAGTCTCAACAGAGAAATAAGGAGTCTAAAAGAGGTTATGATGCAAATGGATTTAATAGATATCTACAGAAGCTTCCACCAATGCAAAGGAATATACATATTTCTCAAGTCCTCATGGAACTTTCTCCAAAATTGACCACATAATTGGTCATAAAGCAAATATCAACAGATTCAAAACAATGGAAATAATCCCCTGTAACATATCGGACCACCAGGGCCTAAAGTTAGAGTTCAACAACATCAAAACCCAAAGAAAGCCTACCAACTCATGGAAGCTAAACATCACTCAGCCTAATCATCTCTGGGTCAAGGAAGAAATTAAGAAAGAAATCAAAGTCTTCCTAGAATTTAATGAAAATTAGTCCACAACATATCCAAACTTGTGGGACACAATGAAAGCAGTCTTAAGAGGAAAATTCATAGCACTAGATGCCTATATGAAAAACCTAGAGAAATCACACAGTAGAGACCTAACAGCTCAGCAGAAAGTCTTAGAACAATTAGAAGCGAACACACCTAGAAGGAGTAGATGACAGGAAATAATCAAACTTAGAGCTGAAATCAATACAATTGAAACAAAAAGAACAATACAAAGAATCAACAAATCTAAGAGTTGGTTCTTTGAGAAAGTCAACAAGATAGATAAGCCCTTAGCCAAACTAATCAAAAAAAACAGAGAGAAAGTGCTCAAATCAACAAAATAAAAAGGGGGACATAACAACAGACTCCAGGAAATACAGAAAATTATCAGATCATATTTTGAAAATCTGTATTTCACAAAAATGGAAAACCCAGAAGAAATGGACAGCTTTCTGGACAGGTGCCATCTACCAAAATTAATTGAAGATCAGATTAATTACCTAAACAGGCCTATAACCCTTAAGGAAATTGAAGCTGACGTTAAAAAACTCCCCAAAAATAAAAGCCCTGGTCCAGAAGATTTTAGTGCTGAATTCTACCAGACATTCAAAGAAGAATTACTAAGGTTACTCATCAAACTATTTCACACATTAGAAACTGAAGGAATATGGCCAAATTTCTTTTATGAGGCCACAATTACCCTAATGCCCAAGCCACTCAAAGACACAACAAAGGAGGATAATTACAGACCAATTTCCCTCATGAATATTGATGTGAAAATTCTCAACAAAATATTGACAAACCATATACAACAATGTATAAAAAGTATAGTCCACCATGATCAAGTAAGCTTCATTCCAGAAATGCAGGGCTGGTTTAACATACGAAAAACTGTAAATGTTATCCATCATATAAACAAACTAAAGGAACAAAACCATATGATCATATCCTTAGATGCGCAAAAGCCTTTGACAAAATCCAACACTCCTTTATGATTAAAGCCCTGGAGAGATCAGGAATACAGGGAGAATACCTAAATATAATAAAGGCAATTTACAAGAAGCCGACATCCAGTATCAACCTTAATGGAGAAAAACACAAAGCAATCCCACTAAAATCAGGAACTAGACAAGGATGTCCTCTCTCCCCTTATCTATTCAATATACTTCTTGAAGTTTTAGCTAAAGCAATAAGGGAATGAAAAGAGATTAAGGGCATACAAATTGGAAAAGAAGAAGTGAAGCTATCTCTATTTGCAGATAATATGATTGTATACATAAGTGACCCACAAAATTATTCCAAGGAACTGCTACAGCTGATAAACACCTTCATCAATGTAGCAGGATACAAGATTAACTCAAAGAAATCAGTAGCCCTTCTATACACTAAAGATACAAGAGCTGAAAAAGAAATAAGGAAAACATTACCCCTCATAATAGCTGCAAATAGTATTAAATACCTTGGGGTAACTATAACCAAAGAAGTAACAGACCTATTTGACAAAAATTTTAAATCACTGAATAAAGAACTTAAAGAGGATATCAGAAAATGGATAGCTCTCCCATGTTCCTGATTTGGTAGGATCAACATAGTAAAAATGGCAATTCTACCAAAGGCAATCTACAGATTCAATGCAGTGCCCATCAATATCCCAACACAATATTTTTTGGACCTTGAAAGAACAATACTCAATTTCATTTGGAATAACAGGAAAGCCAGGATTGCCAAAACAATTTTACTCACAAAAGAACTTCAGGAGGTATCACCATACCTGACTTCAAGTTATACCAGAGAGCTACAGTAATAAAAACTGCCTGGAACTGGCATAAAAACCGACTTGTGGACCAATGGAATAGAATTGAGGATCCAGACATTAATACAAAAACGTATGAACACCTGATCTTTGACAAAGGGGCCCAAAACATTGAATGGAAAAAAGATAGTATATTTAACAAATGGTGTTGGCGTAGTTGGATGGAAGTGTGTAGAAAAATGCAAATAAATCTGAGCCTGTCACCCTGCAAAAAACTCAGATCCAAGTGGATCAAAGACTGTCTTGCCCAACCTACAACGCAACTCAGGATTCTTCTCTCCAGCCTTTTTATTCAAGACCTTTGTACAATCTTCTGATTTCTCTCCCCCCTGGGGGGGGGCAGGGGAAGCCCCGCTCCTGGCTAATTACCCTCTGGGCCTCCAACCCCAGTAAACCACCATCCTTGCCTACAGCCAAATAAGGAGTTATTTACTCACGAGAGCACTAGCCCTCGGGAGGGCTGAAGGAAACCGGCGCCATCTTCAGGGCGTGGTACAATGCAGCTCCCTACAAAAAACCTCAACATAAACCCAGCCACTTTGAAGTTGATAGATAAGAAAGTGGGAAATACACTTCTAGAAATTGGCACAGGTGACCACTTCCTAAATATAACACCAGTGGTACAGACACTGAGACCAACAATCAATAAGTGGGATCTCCTGAAGCTAGGAAGCTTCTGTAAAGCCAAGGACACTGTCAATAGGACAAAATGACAGCCTACAGAATGGGAAAAGATTTTCACCAACCCTACAAGTGATAGAGGGCTGATATCTAAGATACATAAAGAGCTCATGAATCTAGAGCCCAAAACCTTGAATAACCCAATCAAAAAATGGGGTACAGATCTAAAAAGGGAATTTTCAGCAAAGGAACTATGAATGGCTGAAAGGCACCTGAAAAAGTGCTCATCATCTTTAGCCATCAGAGAAATGTAAATCAAAACAACTTTGAGATACCACCTAACACCTGTTAGACTGGCTAAGATAAAAGGCACAGATGACAGCCTATGTTGGAGAGGATTCGGAGCAAGGGGAACACTCCTCCATTGTTGGTGGGAATGTAAGCTCTTTCAGCTGCTTTGGAATACAATTTGTCGGTTTCTCAGAAAATTAAGAATCAGTCTCCCCAAGGACCCAGCAATACCACTTCTGGGTGTATACCCTAAAGAGGCACATTCACACTCCAAAGGTATTAGCTCAACTATGTTCATAGCAGCATTATTTGTAATAGCAAGAACCTGGAAACAACCTAGATGTCCCTCAACTGAAGAATGGATTATCAAACTGTGGTACATCTACACAATGGGATACTACTCACCAGTAAGAAAAAAAATGATATCCTAAAATTCGCAGGCAAATGGATGGATTTGGAGAATATCCTCCTGAGTGAGGTATCACAAACTCAGAAAGATAAGCATGGGATGTACTCACTCATTAGTGGTCTCTAAACAAACAGACAGGAAAAAAAGCCAAGCATGCCCAAGCTGCAAACCACAACCACTGAACAGCTTGGGATCAGAAACACCCTGGACTGACCCTTGGGACCCCACTCCAACTATAGGAACACCTGACTCACTCTTGGGGGAGGGGGGACAAAACTGTATTCTCCAGGAGTGGAGACTGAACTAAGCATTATTGGGTCAGTGGGACCATAGGACTCTCTGTTGCCTGCCCAGGGAGAGGATGAGGAGTTGTGAAGAAGAAAAAATGACTTGATGTGGCAGGAGGAGGAAGGGACCTTGAATAAATCCTTATTTATTCAGGGACGGAAAAAAAAATTCAGAGGAAAAGTTGAACACAAAGTAAATATATGTGTAGGAATCTTATTTGCATTAACACCCTTGATAAATCATGCTTATGACTTTTATCTTCTTTATAGTTATTGTTAACTTATCAGCATTTTAAATTCATTTAACTGTTTTTCTTGATAAATACAAAATAAATAAAGAAGAAGGAAAAAAAGAATTTGTGTTTTATGTTTTGAAAGGGGTATTTGTAAGACTTATATGTGTTTTGACCTGGCTTCCTGTTATTTTTTTCTTTTTGAACTATACAACTTTTGCCCTCTGCATTCAATTCATGCCAATGTATTTTCTGAGGTATATATTTTGTATCTTTTTTCTTGTTGTTTTCTTCCTGTACTTTTTAATCTATCGTGTTAAAAAATTTTAAAAATTTTAAAAATATATTCAGACATTTACAGTCAAGTACAGAATATTTGAAAATGTATGTGGCATACAAAAATTTTCAACTGTGATATGCAATATTTAATCATGCTTGTTTGTGATAAGAACTTTTAAAAATCTTTATACCTATACATGTTTAAGAATAAGTAAAGATAGTTTTGCCCATTAATCTTCTTCATACTATTCTCCTTCCTTAAAATATCTCTCTCCCAAAGAGTTAGTGACTGGGATGGGCGGAAGGTGGAAGGGAACCTGAACAAGGGGATACATGGCTAAAAAAAACCTCATATCTGGAAGTCATTTTAAAATAGAAATGACCTATTTTGTGAAAAAAAAAAAACATTAAAAAAACCTCTCTCCCTTTTAGTGCATATATTTTGATTTTTCTATCTCTGTAGGTACCAAAATTTAAATGCACAAATATAAGATCAGAAACTCCTATCTACACATGAGATATAACATGTGACATTAGTCTTTCTGGATTTTGGTTACCTCACTCTGATTCCTTTTCTGGATTCATCAATTATCTTAAAATACACTAATATTATTATTTATAGGTGAATTAGTGTTTATTATGTTTATATAGCACATTTCTTCTTTTCAAATCATACATTTGTGGGCAATAACATTGTTTCTAGTGAACATATATATGCAGGTATTTCTATACTAGGGTAGAGAGTCCTTTCAATTTATTCCCAAGAGGGATTTAGCGTGGCCATATAGTAGATCCTTTTCTAGGTTTTTGAGGAAACTCCACGCTGATTTTCATAGTGGCTGCATCAGTTTGTACATTCATTGTCAGTATATACATAGTTATAAACTAAAATTATCATCTGTGTAATAAATTTTTTAAAATTATTTCTTCTAGCAGACAACTTCTTAATGCTTGAAAAAACATTCTTTCAAATAGCTTATCTATCCCTAGGCTCCTTTAATGACTATTCTACTGGATGCCATAAAACAAAACTTTGTTTTCTATTTGCTTATTTGGGGGATTATTGGGACAGGGATGTACATATGCTATAGCACTTCTGTTAAGAGTAGAGCACAGCTTGTGAAGTCAGTTCTCTCTGCCATGTAGGTCACAAGAATTGGGCTCAGTTTCTATGGCTTGGAATTAAATAGACTTTCTTCTTAAAGCATATTATAGGCTCCATTATTAATCGTTTTACATCCCACAAATGACTGAGATCTTTTGGTGCCTGTCTCCATGTGCCTGTCTTCATTTAGCAAACTGAACTTCACAAATGAGCATATTTTATACTCTTTCTAACTCAGTGAATATGGACACAGGTCATTTCTATTTTTGCTTATTATAAACACCACTATAGTGAACACAGAATTCCTAAGTCTTCTTGACCTAGATATTTTTTTACATATATATCTAGTAAGAAGATTGACACAATTCCAATTCAATTTCTCTTTTCTTGCTTGCCACCTTTTTTTTTTTTTTTTTTTTTTTTACTTGTTAATGGCTCTGTAAACTCTGATTTAGTTTCTATCTCATGTACACAAGACAGGTAGTCTAACATCTCTATTCTTCTCTGTTTAAATTTTAAAGAACACTCATACTATTTTCTATAATTCCTTCAATAAATTATATCTCTAGCAAAAACTTTTAAGGGTTTCATATTCTCCATAACTTCAGAAACACTTGCATCCTTGGGGATATATTTTTCTTTGTTTTAGTATGTTTTTAATTAGCTAAGCCATCCTTTTTTAATTATCCAAAAATTTTAATTTATATATTTCTTAGTAACATATTTCACATGTGACCATGATTACAACTGCTTATGAAAATCAAGAAATAAATCACTTTCTAAAATTGTTCTAAATACCATACAAATATGGAAAAGTTACTTCTTGATGTAAATAATTTTTTCAAAGATACTTTTTTATATTTCCTATCAATTATTTCACACAACATAAAGTTCTGAAAAGTAAATAAGATTCATTGAGAATACTTATTTTCTCTCCAAGCACAAATTATATCTGATGCTTCAGAATGTTCAAAAGCATCTTATAGATTTCAGTACCAACCCTGATCTTTCAGTTACTGATTCCTATAGTATGTAAATCATTTCATTATTTACTTCTATACATAAAATATTTAATCCCACTTTCTTTTACCTTTAATTCAATACTAAATAGTATTATTTGTATTTTAAAGTATTTTTTTAGTTTTGAAATTATAATATAATTTACATTATGTTATATAACATTTTCCCTTTTCCTCCCCCAAACCTCCACATACCTTTTATTGCCTTCTTTCAAATGCATACTTTTTACATTCCTTAATCCATTTACAAGTTTACATATATCATTAAATATAACCTATTCAGTCTATATATTATTTCGTATACATGTGGTTTCATTATTGACCATTTAGTATTAGATAACCAATTAATAAGCTATTTCCTGCAGAAAACTATTTCTCCAGTTCCAACATTCCTTAGTTACCTAGAGGTCTTTGGTCTTTGCATCACTTATTTTGACATGTCTACCTTTGTCCTTGTTCAGGTCATATTTAGGCTATCATATTAGTGAGAATTTATGTGTGTATCATCTGACATTATTAGGAAACAATATATCACAGCAAAATCGCACATCCTCTGGTTCTTAAAATCTTTCTGCTCTTTTTTTCACAATAGTTCCTCTGCATTAGGTATCAGAGTATTTTTGTAAATGTATCCATTTGTACTGGGCTCAACAACATTTTGATTGGTTGCAGTTTAGTTTAATGGTCTCCACATATTGCAAATTGATGAGGTATATATATGTACATGTGGATATAAAACAATAATTAAGAATGTAGCCAAAGTGTTGAATATAGTTTCTTTTCCAAGATCCATGACATAACTAGCCTTGGAGAGTTGGGTAGGTTTCTAGTAACAGGATGTTTTTCCCCTTTTTGAGAAGGCCTAAAATTCATTTAGAGTTATTGATTATTACCGAGTTATGCATGCCACTACTGCACCCTTAAAGTTATTATGTCATGCAGATTGTTGTTGTGCTTCATAGGTGTCCTGATTGAATAGGGTCCTTGGTTCCTGCCTTTGGAAGCTTGCATGGCATATTCTGTACCATAAAAGCTAGTCCTTCAACCATAGGAACTTAACTGTCACTTCCAGGGTGGGGACAACCAATAGCTATAGCCTGCAACATTTTGGGAATTGTTTGGGCAATGATGATACACAACTAAAAGAAGACTTTTTCTGTCCAGTATTGGGGTTATATTTTTTTAATCTAAATGGAATTATATCACTTTCTTCTTTATTTCTTTCCTCTCATTTTTCCAGATACTTTTTCTTAAACCCTTCACATAGGCTTCACTTGTAAGTTATCTGCTTTATATGTATGCATATATGTGCATAAATATATATCAATGCATCCCTTTGAATTGTTTTTTGTTGTTTGTATATGCAGAGTTTCAAGGCTGAGCACTCTAATTACACAACCAAAAAATGGGTTCAGTTCTGAGAAACATTAATTCCCCATCTCCCAATAAACATTAGAATCTTGTGCTTCTTTGTCTATGATTGGGACCCCCACAGAAATTCTTTTTTTTTTTCATTAACATGTCCTTTGATATTGCCATTGTTCCTATGTTATTTGTGCAGCCACTTTCAGCAGTGACTGTTTCATAGACAACATATAACCCATGTTTGTCCCAAAAAAATATAGATTATCAATATACCTTTGGTTATCTCTCAGTGGTTTAGAGTGGGCCTTAGTTGTTGAAGTCATTACACAGAATGGAGTGGGACTCAGATGATTCAACTTCAATCTGATATGAAAACCCATCCTCAGTCTATTTTTTATGGTTCTACAAAATCTACTCAAGTAACCAAATGAAGAAAACAATTAAATCATTCTATACAGCTGCAGCACCTACAAGCCAACATTGCAAGATATGAATAGAGGTACAATGTGTGATACTCAAATATTGGTTATAACCAACAGTCTAACAGGACTTAAAACACACAGTAGGAGCAAGGTCATGCCTAGTACTGAAAACCTAGTAGCTTTCCCTTGTGAATAAGGTCATGGATATTATAAAAGTTTTTATTACCATCACTTTGCTAGAACAGCATAATTTCTTACTTTATTTTTTGTCTTTTTATGTCATTCATTTTGACAGGTGCAAGGTAACATCCTATTGTGATTTTCATTTGCATTTCCCTGATGGCTAGTCATGCTGAACATTATTCCATCTTCATGGTGACCACTGTGACTTTTTTTTTTTTGAGTAATGCTTATTTGGTTCCTTTGACAGTTATAAATTTGAGTATTTTGTTTTATGTTATTGAGTTATTTGAGTATATATTCTAGATATCAGTTCCATGTCACAAATATTGTTTATAAACAATGTTTTATACTCTGTAGTTTATCTCTTTATTCTGTTTCTATACACAGTTACATTTATTTCCACTTGTCTTCACATCTTTCTTATATATGCATTTCTCTTCTACATCTTCTTTTATAATTTCATCCTTTTTGTCGCCACACAGTTACAAATCTTCATACAGCCATAGCTATTCATCTCAAATACATTGCTATCTCACCATATAAAATTTTACATTTTCTTTATACATTCTCACACATATTTTTAGCTCAGTCATTGAAGGCTAGGTTTACAACCAAAAATATGTGTGAATTTCTATATGCTAAAACTTAAATTATTTATTCCAATAGATTCTAAGAAATTTAAGACCTTCTTTTAAAGCAAGAAAATGTTGCTTGAAAAGAAGGCTCTACATCAAGAGGATATGTCAGACAGCATTGACTCACCATGGCAGTTCTTACCCTCTCTTCAGAGTAAATGAGAGGTAGGGGTAGGGGAAATCTGAGGAAGGAGGGTGAAGAGGGGAGGGAGAGGGAACAGTAGTAGGTATGTTAAAAAAAAGTTTATATATAAAAAAGAAAACAAGAATATTTAATCACTTCTTTTCCCAATATGGATTTCTTTTCTTTCTTTATTCATTCCTTTTAGCTAATTTCTCTGTGTTAAACCTTCAGTGTTATACCGAATACAGTGGCAGTGATCATCAGGACATTGTAGAATGCTGTTGAGACACTGCTGTCTGCAAATTCTTTTCTCTCTTCTAAAGTTGCGGATTCTCTTGGTTTTAATTTTACTTTGTCTCATCAAAGTTCACAATTAGGATTGAGGCTTAGTCAGGCAGGACTATTGTTAGGACAAGGGGACAGCTAGAGATATACAAGCTAACTATATACAAGCAGCTTATGTAGCTTATGGCAAATAACCCCTATTTCTGTGCATATGTTTTGTTAAGTGTTAAACAATACTTTAACGTACCTGCATTTATCACCTTTTAACGTTGTAAGGACAGGATACACCTACCTTGATATGTAGCCAACCTAATAAAATGCTAAGCATTGTTTTTGTTTAAAAGATGTTGTGTTATAAAAACTGAGAAAAAAAGACATATCTGACACATTAGTTTTTGCTAATGGTTAATGCTTGAAGATGGGGAAACATGCTTGATTTTGAACTATAAATAAAGTCAGCTCAAGCTATTCAGAACCAGCCAGTTGAGTGAAACTTATCTAATAGTTGGATAATTCTGCTTCATTTCTTCACCTCAAGGCTCCTTTCTCATCTCAGGATTTGAACTTGGGCTATGGAAGAACCAATGTAAGTTAGCTGATAAGCAAACCCCTTGGTCGTTGCTCTGCTTTTCCACAGGTTACAAATTACCTAAGAAGATTGTCCTCTCTGGAGGCTTCTTAAACTCAACCAAACTCTTGAAATATTTATTAAAATATACTAGTTGATGCATTTGGTGAAAACTATTACACATATTTTGACCTACATTCTTATAAAACCTATTAAATAATTGCAATATGATGATTCTGTTAATATAACAGTTTCTTGCTATTTTCAGCATATATCCTACAATTTTTTTAGAAAAGACTTTTATTTTGCTTTAAGCTAGCTAGTGTTATATGCATTGTGACATTGTTTACGTCATGAATCAAAAGATATTTTTATTTAATTATTTTTAGCAAGTAATACAGCTACATACTAACCAAGATCTTAACATACATTTCAAAAAATTTTTAAGAAGTCAAATAATAATGATATAAAGCTAAGATTTGCCATTGTCTTATCAATATAATTTAAATCCTTAACTTGGAGCTATTGAGTTAAATCAATGAGCTCTAAAATTTGTAAGCCTATATACTTTAATAACTTCATTTATATTTTCTGAATAGAAAAAATTGAAGTTATAGATTTTATCCTGGTAAGATGGAAAACTACAAAATAAGGTTCTGTTTTGAACATAGTAAATTTCAACAAACCAAATGTTGATATTACAGTATAATTCTATAAGGAAAAGACTAGACTTTATATATTGAAGACCAAAGTTGAGAACAACTGAAAATTAATTCTATAGAAATGGAGAGAATTATAACCTTCTAGCTAAAGGAAATTAGCATTACAAATAAAAATGGCAATTCAGACTATACTTCCTTCTCAAATACATCAAATACTGAGTATTGTAAAGTAGAAATCTCTTGGGGGCTGGAGAGATGGCTCAGAGGTTAAGAGCACTGATTGCTCTTCCAGAGGTACTGAGTTCAATTCCCAGCATCCACTTGGTGGCTCACAACCATCTATCTTGAGATCTGGTGCCCGCTTCTGGCACACAGGCATAGTGGAGACAGAATGTTGTATACATAATAAATAAATCTTTAGAAAGAAAGAAACAAACAAACAAAGAAACAAAGAAAGAAACAAAGAAAGAAAGAAAGAAATCTCTTAATGAAAACAAATGATAGAAGAGAAAAAGTAAAAGTTCCAAAGGAATGATTAAATAGACAAATTTAAAAATGATCAAAAAGAGTTAATAGAAAAACAATTAAGCATCATATTCTAAAGAGTGACTTCCATGTTTACATCACAATTGTTATTTATGTCACATTGCAAGGATGTTAATTAGGCAAATTTTAACTTTTCAGAAAAAATACACTGCAGAATTAAAGTATACACCAAAATTGTACTGTTAAATGGTTTGACATTGATATGTGTCTCACAAACCATTTACCTGCTGGTATATCTATGTAGCAGTCTTCCAATGAAATAAGTTTTAACTATAATACACTCCTGAGGCTGTAGAGATAAATAAGATATTCAGATGATATAGAGTTTAAATATTTCAAGTCTTTTTCCGACTAACAGGTGTACAATGTATTTCTCATCATACATCCATAGTAAAACTAGTTAATATTTTTTTTGTCTTTAGGATGTATTTTAATTTAAAGAGCAAAATGTTCCTTCAAAATTTTGAAGTGAGTTTTGCAAGTTTTAGATTTTATATCCATTGACAAATTTTTAAAGTTTACAGGTAAATGGCTGCATTTTAGACATTTATTCGGACATCTACTTACAAGTAAAATAGATTAATAATATACCTGTAAGTTTTAGTGAAAGAATTTTTTTCTTTATTTTTTTATTGTTTCATAATATTTTTATTTATTATTTGAGGATTTTACATCATGCAACCCATCAAACTCAGTTATCAATCCTCTCAGTTTCATACCCATTCTTATAAACTCATCCATTTACAAAAAAGCCCATTCATGCTGTTCATTTAGTTACTGGGGTATAATTAAACTCCCTGTGGCCAGACCCTTAAAGAAAATGAATCCTTCCTCGCCCACAGCCCTGCCATAGGCCATCAATGCAGAAGTAAAGCACTGTGTCATTTAGCTATATTCTAGCCTTGAGCTCTTGTATACAATGATATCTTTTTTATTAATTCCACTAATGAGTGAGTAAATCACCTGCTTATCTTTCTGAGTTTGTGATACCTTGCTCAGAGGATATTCTCTATATCCATCCATTTGCCTGTAAATTTTAGAATATAATTTATTCTTACTGCTGAGTAATACTCCATTGTGTAGAAGTACTGCAGCTTGTTAATTCATTCTTCAATTGAGAGGCATGTAGGATGTTTCCAGGTTGTTGCTATTATGAATAATGCTGCTGTGAACATAGTTGAACTTTTGGGGTATGAATGTGCGTCTGTAGTGTATATGCCCAATAGTGGTATTGCTGGATCCTTGGAGAAATTGATTTCCAGTTTTCTAAGAAACCATCATACTGAATTCCAGAGGGGCTGAACAAGTTTACACTCCCACCAACAATGAAGGAGTGTGCCCCTCACTCTACATACTCTCCAGCATAGGCTATTATCTGTGTCTGTAATCTTAGCCATTCTGACAGGTGTAAGATGGTATCCTAAAGTTGTTTTGATTTCCATTTCCCTGATGGCTAAAGATGTTGAGCACTTTTTCAAGTGCCTTTCAGCCATTTGTAATACTTCTGCTGAGAATTCCCTTTTTAGTTCTGAACACCATTTTTTGATTGGGTTATTCAAGGTTTTGGGCTCTAGTGTCTTGAGTTCTCTATATATTTTAGAGATAAGTCCTCTGTCACTTTTAGGGTTGGTAAAAATCTTTTCCCATTCTGTAGGCTGTCATTTTCTCTTTTTCACAGTGTCTTTGGTCTTCCAAAACATCTCAGTTTCAGGAGGTCCCACTTATTGATTGTTGTTCTTAGTGTCTGTGCTACTGGTGTTATATTTAGGACATGGTAAACTGTGCCAATGCGTTGAAGAATATTTCCCACTTTCTTTCCTATCAAGTTCAGTGTGGTTGGGTTTATGTTGAGGTCTTTGATCCACTTGGATTTGAATTTTGTGTAGGGTGATAGGCTTAGATCTATTTGTATTTTTCTACACACTACCATCCAGTTATGCCAATACTATTTGTTCAAGATACTATCTTTTTACCATTGAACATTTTTAGCTTCTTTGTCAAGACTCACTAAAGGGAAATATAACAGCCCTTTGGTTAAGTGGTTTGATTACCGAATAATTTCTCTAAGGTTCAAAATAAAATAAAATACATCTGAAAAATTACAGTTTTCAAAATTATCTGTAATGTGGTTTTTATAAAAATCACCAAGTAAATATATTTTCATATTACCTTTTCTAAATGTGGATAACTGTGAAGCACTGATGGGCCCCTTCCAAATAAGTCTTCTGTGTGCAAATACAATAGGTCTGCTTTCTGGACCTCATTATTCTTCACTGATACAAAAGTGTGTTTCAGTCAGTGTTTTGCAGTTACAACACTAACAAATACAGTTTTAAAATGTCACAATATTTCCAAATGTCTCTAAAGGAAAGAAACTCTACACTTACTGCTTTTCTTCTCAGGCTGCACTACTGGCTCTCCTGAGATTACCGCCATGCATCAATCCCACTGCCTATTCATTCTCATCCTGATGTCCTGTGCCACATCCCAGGCTGGGAATAATATTATTTTGCCATTCTGACATATTCTTACAGATAAAAATGTTTATGTTATCCATAGAATTCATGGTTCATTTGAAGAGTATGGAAAATAATTTGTAACAATGTCACAGAATATAAATAAGAAGTATAACTATCCTATGCATATAGTTTATGCCTTGATTTGTTTACTGATGGTTTTCAAACATATCTCAAGTTGTGGGATGAAATGAGGCTTAGAGTTTTCTAAAAATAGAAAACTTCGAAGTATGCCTTCCATCCACTCACAACTGAGGAAAAATAATCACATTTGGGAAACCACTCCTATCCCTGACATTCATATTAAGTCTTGCACTTTATGCATATATGTCTACATGAATGTATTTGTGACTGGATACCATATATATATATGTATATATATATATATATATATAAAATCTTTCATTGTCTCTTTCATTATATACTATAATTTTGAAAACCATTGTCCTTTATCATCTCCCTTTTGGACAGTTGCTAGTAAATAGTTGAAATCTATCTTGAAATTCTCATGTTGTCAAAAGGTCAGTTGAAAAGTTGAAAATTAACATTTAATTAAAATCTGTTTTAAATGTATTTTATCAAGCAAGTAAAGATAAATATAAGGGATTCTATTATTTGCATAGGGGAGATATTCTTCTCTAAATTAGAAGCAACACATCTAGAGAATTAGGAAGAAGTTTTTATGTGTGTGATTGAATTAAACATGAGTTACTGAGATTATTTGAGAAAAGTTGTAGTAGGTACTAGCATTTATAGTGGTAGCTTTGCATTTTATTTTACTGGAATTTAAACAGACAATACACATTAGCAAATAGCTTTTAGATCTCACTAAATAGCTACTTTATTCCCAAATGCATTATGCACAGCCATTATAAGCTAAATGTGATGACTTCCATTGAAGGCAAAATATTACAATACTAGCTAGTTTTATGCTTATTTTTGTTCCACTGAGTATAATAAAATAATATACATAAAGGTTTTCATGCAACATATAATTTATATATGTTTCCACCACCAATTTTCTACGCATGAAGTAGAACCTGTCAAATAAGATCAATAAATAATTAATTAAACTAAAGAATTTCTTATCTTTGCTCAATGGCAGTATCTTAAATTTAAAAGAAAAGAAAGCTGTTTATAACAGGCACAGAAATGTCCAAATCTCCTATATTTATTTTCTCTGTAAAGTAGCTAATGAAGATAAAATTTTAGCGCACAATGAGGATTCTGCAGCCATGTGATATTTTTAATTTCATCATCAAAATGCATTTTCTTCACTAAATTATGTTTTAAGTATTGGGAGGGGAGGCTTTGAATGTATCACTAGAACTCTATGAGGCCTGCAATCTTTCTCACATGGAAAATAGCAGAAGAAGGACAAGTCCATACAAGTCATCTTAAGGATAAAATGGAATGATTTCACAATACTTGCTTTAAGTGATTTTAGCTAATTTACTAAAAGATTATTAATTGTTAGTTATTTCAACAGCAACAACAAAATCCTTCAAAAACTTTCCCATAAAACATATTTGAATGTATTACTAAGTATAGTTCTTATTAAGTATAGTTCTGTTCACACTCTACTCTTACTATGAAATTTAATAATGAGGCATTGGAAATTTTATGAGAGTTTTGTGTTCATATATATATATATATATATATATGTATGTATTAGGCAAGCACCAAACTACTGTACTGTATTCCCAAAACCAATGAGGTTGCAATGTCAAAAATATATTTAAAAGAACTGTTCTCACTCAATAAATTAGGTATTAAAGAAGGTTTCTATTAAAAAAAAAAAAAAAAAAAAAAAAAAAAAAAAAAAAAAAAAAAAAAAAAAAAAAAAAAAA
>PVIH01009247.1:0-35502 GCA_004025045.1 Sigmodon hispidus | reverse complement strand
ATTTCTTTTCCAAAACCTGATTTCTTGTAAAATTATGCAGGGCTAATGGAACTCTAAACTTACATTCTTCCAAAGCTCAGGAAAGACATCAAATTAGATGACACATGGAAAAGTATATTGAACAAATGACAATAAAATAGACACTATCATCATTAGTAAAACAGTCCTAAGAGTAAAGAGGCCTGACTTTTATTAAGGAAATTTTAAAAGGAGATATTTTACACACAGCAACTCAGAATGTGCAAAGTTCTACCTAATGTGCTCTACATACATGCAATCCATGTAATTCTAACCTATCTAAATGCCTATCTGAGAAAAATTTTGTACTATATGCTTTTATTATATACTTTTAAAGAAATTTGAGTTACCAGAAATTTATCTATCCATTTAGAATATTTTTATTATTCCCAAGTAAAAATAGCAATTCATTCTATTAAACAATAGTCATACATATATCGTAAAAGTCATCCCCTAGGAGCCCATCTCCTTAGCCCATTATAGTGGTCACCTCCAGCCATGCTAGCCAGTGAGCCAGATTCTACGAACACCTGGACCAGGGCTACAACTCGGGTGCACGGACAAACCTGTACTTCATGCCTCTGGCTGGATCCAAACTAGCCAAGAGGGAGGAAGCCATTGAGAAGGCCAAAAGTGTGAGGCTGAACTGAAGGCCCGGGAGGAATAGGAGCAGGAGAAAGAAAAGGAGGGGGGGTGGAGGAAGGGAGGGAGGGAACGGGAGGCAGAGCACACTGCTAAGGCATCCAGCTCAGCACATGAAGGCCTTCTTAGTGACCCTAGCTCAGTGGTCCTGGTCACATTCGATCCTCCTTTGAGCCACCACCAACCATTTAATTACTTAGCAAGAAATATATAGTAAATCAAAACTTAAAGACTAGTTAACAATGAGTTGAAATTTATTACTTATTTTTCACAAAAAAACATACAATCTTTTATAAACTCAGCAGTAAGAAAAAATGATATCCTGAAATTTGCAGGCAGTGGAATCCCTAGAGCTATTTGTCAAAACCCCTTTGCTACCTATTGCCAAAAGACAACGAGGTTTAAGGTACATATTTTAGTGGCTAGACTCATCCTTATCTTTAAACTCACATTATGTTCAGGAGTATGTAACTGTTTTTCAGAAGGAGCAGGATGCTTGCTTTGGAAGTTGAAAGGGTCAGCTTGGACATGTAACAGAGCCCTGGTATTTTATATCTGACAGTGAGACAGAAAACAGGAACTAAGACTTGAATCCTGTGAAATACTGGGATTAGATTTTGAGGTGTTCCTCCCAAAAGAATAAAGGAATTGCAGGTCTGATCTCCCTAAATACAATAAATATGCCTAGAAAATTTCTTTGTATGACTGATGACTAAAATACAGATAACTAAGTGTCTGGAAATGAAGGAGGCATCTGGCCACTTGAACTCTAACAAAACCTCATAGTAGGATCATGAGGTTAAATAGTAGGATTCATGTCTCAGTTAAATCTTGCTCCACAACTTTACAGACAGGTAACAGAGAGTCTCAGTGTTTCTCAAAGAACAAGATGAACATATGCATAAACCTATGAGACTCACATATTTTTAAACTGTCCCTTACTAAGACATTGGGTTTTCTTATTGCTGAAGTTTTCAATAAGTCTTTCTGTTCACTGGCATCAAAATATACAATCTAATTTACAGTTAAGGGATCATCCAATAGTGTAAAATTTAGATAAATTTTTTCCTATTAAAAAATGAGAACAGAAAGGTAAAATTTTAATTAATTGTCAATACTGAAAGAACACATAAAAATACCATTTTACTTTAGCTCAATATTATTGAAAAGTGTATGTATATTTGCCTTTCTTCATACAGCTCTTCAGTGCTTGCCCTCACCAACAAAATTACAAAAAAAAAATAGTTTTGCCAACTGGTTGGAAGATTCTGTAAGTGCTTCTCCCCAAAGCTTTGAGTTTGATCACCAAAATTTTCAACATAACAGCAAATGACTTTAATTCTGGGACTGGAATGCTGAGACATAAGGTTTCCTGGAACTTGTTGCTCTTCCTTGTCAAGTTCTGGGCCAGGGAGTGACCTTCCCTCGAGAAACATGGTCCTCAAAACTGTCCAGTGCATGAGGACTAGCAATCAATTTTACCTCTGACCTTCACTTTCACACATATACACATACTCCTGCACCCATATGTATAAAAAGATGTACATATGTATATATATACACACACACATGAACCATACATATACATATCCATGCAATATGTATTTACTAAAAGTAGAGCAAAATTTTGTATTTACTGCAAATCAAAACAACTCTCAGATGCCTTCTTACACCTATCAGAATGATAAGTTTAAAAATACTGATAAAAACCTATGCTGGAAGGAATGTGGAGTAAGTGAAACCCTCTTCCATTCCAGGCTAGAGTGTAATCTTGGAAAGTTACTCTGAAAAACAATATGGCAGTTTCTCAGAAAACTGAGAATCAGTTGATCTCATGATCCAGCAAAACTACTCTTGGGTATACACCCGAAGAATTCACATTAACATCGTAAGAACATTTGCTCAACTATGTTCATAGCAGCATTATTCATAATAGCCCAAACCTGGAAACAACTGAGATGCCCTCAACAGTCAAATGAATTAAAAAAATGTGGTACATTTACACAATCGAGCATTATGCAGAAGAAAAGAAATATCACCCTGAATGATGTAACCCAGTCCCACAAAAACAAACATGGTATGTACTAACATATTACTGGATATTAGAAGTAACTAGAGGGACCTTAAGAGAGACATCAATGGATCCAT
The DNA here is from genome assembly GCA_004025045.1 of Sigmodon hispidus. Classification (NCBI taxonomy): domain Eukaryota; kingdom Metazoa; phylum Chordata; class Mammalia; order Rodentia; family Cricetidae; genus Sigmodon; species Sigmodon hispidus. The sequence continues at coordinate 32,694 of PVIH01009247.1, read as the reverse complement.
CTGGGAAGGGGAAATAGATAAGATCTCCTGAGTAAATTGGCAGCATGAGGTGGAGGTTAAGTGAAAATGGGAAGAGAGCATGAGAAAATGGCATGGTAGTGTTGAAGGAGGGACCGAGAGGGAGAAAAACAAAACAGTTATCTTGATAGAGGGAACAATTTTGTGGTTAGAGAGAAACTGGTGCTAGGGATATCCCCAGGAATCCACCAGGATGCCCAAAGCTAAGACTAGTGGACAGGGTGCCTGAACAGGCCTTGCCAGTAATCAAATTGATAACCACCCTAATTGTCATCACAGAGCCTCCACCCAACAACTGATGGAAGCAGATGAAGAGATCCACAGCTAAGCAAAGGACAGAGCTTCCAGTCTACTTGAAGAGAGGGAGGAGGGATTATATGAGCAAAGGAGTCAAAATCATGATGAGGAAACCCATAGAGACAGCTGACCCTAGCTATTCAGAGCTCACTCTGGATTGACAGCTGAGGAGCCTACATGAGACCAAAGTAGGCCCTCTAAATAAGAATGACAGTTGTGTGACTTGGGCAGTGTGTGGAGCCTCTGGCAGTGGGACTAGGATTTATCCCCAATGCAGGAGTTAGCTTTTTAGAGACCATTCCTTATAAAAGGATAACTTGCTCAGCCTTGATGCGGCAGGGAGGGTTTGGTCCTGTGTCAACTTAATTTGATAGACTTTGTTGATTCTCCAATCCTCTCTGAAGAGTGGAGGGGCTGTGGATGTGTCTAGGAGGAAAGGAGGGAGAGGCAATTGTGGTTGGTATGAAAAATTAAGAAAAAAATTTAAGTTTGCATTTACACATTTGATCAGAAACACAAAAACTGAATACATTTTGTAAAATAATTTTGAAACTTTAGAAATACAAATCTTATAGATTCTAATATCGCATAACAAACTCCTTCTTAAGAGGCAGTAAATATTTTTAATATTGTAAAACACAGCAAGTCCTGTACAAAATACTTGAAATAAATTAGAATCCATTGTGTACCCTCATGTAGCTTAGAAAGGAATGTATAGGTTGGTCATAGCATGATAACATATGGATTCTTTTTATATTTATCCTGGACACATATATACCTTAAAGTATTAGAAATTGAGATTTATATATTATTACATTATATGTATATAACATAAACATATAGCATTACATTATACTTTTTTCTAATATATCTAATATATATAAGATATATTTATATGTCTGAATATGCAAATTTTTGTTATATTTTAATACCATACCTATATTAGATAAATTAATATTAGAATGTTGGTCTTTGAATTTTTTCTCTTTGTTTTCTGTCTACTGCTGTTTATAAAGCACTGGCAAAACTCATTTGGGGAGAAACAGATTTATTTGCCTACATTTTCCTCTCACAATTCATCACTAGGGAAATTAGGACAGGAACTCAAACAGAGAGGAATGTTTTTTTTTTTTTTTTTTTTTTTCATTTTATCCTTTTAAGTAACAGTTCCTCACTAGGGGAAGTCAGAGCAGTTGACAGAAGGTAGGAAGATGGAGGCAGGAATAGAAACAGAGACCATGATGAAATGCTATTTAATGGCTTGTTCCCCATGGTTTGCTCAGCCTGCTTTGTTATAATCCAATGCTTCCTGCCCGGGAATGCATTGCCTACAGTGGGCTAGCCTTTCCCACATGCCCCACTTTAACATTAGTTTAGAAAATGCTCCAACGATACACCTCAGGATAATCTGATCAAGGCAATTTCCCAACAGATACACCTAAGTTTGAATCAAGTTGACACAAGATTCTTCATATTATGAAAGAGCAAGTTTTATGCTCTTTCATAATATGAATCTTAAATAAAGTGAGGATTTGACTTCATTTTTAATTTTTTGAATAAGTGTCTGACACCTTTTAAAACTTGATGTGTGAAATTCTATTATACTCTTCTGAAATTATCATTGAATCTCCACACTGCACATATATCATTCTAGATCACATGACAACTCAAAAATTAGGATGTAAAAATGAGAGAATTTTATCATATGTTCAATCTTTGATCCTCTTTTGCTACTTAAATATTTGAGTAAAGCAGACATTTGTACTTCTCTTTCTACCAAGCAATAGTGTTTTCTGGCAGTACATGAACTTTCTGCCTGTACTTTTAAGGGAAAACAATATTTGAGACTTAATTAGTTTCATTTATGATTTCATAAACACCTTAGAAAGTTTAACACACTAAATTTTTTTTTAGCTATAGTGTTTTATTGGAAAGCCATTCCACCTAGGAAAAAAAACCAAAAACCCTTTACAGTATTTTTTAAGCACAAATTCAAAATTGTATACTACCCTAAACTGAGCTACACCCAAACTCATGTGACTTCATCTATTATCAATTAAATACAAGAAAGCTGGAAATTTGAAAGTTGGAAAGAATAGATTTTATTTAACTTTATGGGTCACAAACTGAACAATGGAAGACAAAGAAAGAGAGTAACAACATCCATTAGAGCACTACTAGATTATCATCACTTATGTACCAATGACATGTTTGTATCAAAGAATAGCTTTAAATAACAAGACAAATAAAGTAAATTTTATTCAAACAATAAGTTATGTGAATTTTACTAATTCTATGTTTATAAATATAAGACATTAAATTATCAGAGAATTTTGTCAAAAATACTTGAAAATTTTATTTTTTAAACAAAGTTTAATTAAAATGTCATTCAGAAAAAAGAAGGGGAAAGAAGTTTAATAAATAACTAACAAAAAATATTACATATTTGATCATATGTATTAATTTAATTAAAAATTATTTAAAAGTATATGCTATACAAAATATTAATTCTTTTGTTTCCTAGAAATCTATCATCTCTTATTCCACTCAAACAAATACCATAACATAACCCCATTTTTTGCCATATTTATATAAACAATGCAAAAAGATATCATTGAAGATGTTTCTTCATGTTAACTCAAAATCTAAATAAAAACAATGTTGAAGATTTCTCATATAATATCAGTGTCTTCAAATGGAAACCTAGTGAATATTCAAGTCTGTCCTCACATATAAAAAATCCTATAACATTACTCTGCCATGTCAAGGAAAATAAGTTTCCATACTTGATCATGACAGGAAAGGTCATATCATGATCCATTTAAGACAATATCTTTATGTTATCAATGTGAAGGCCATTAATTGAATATAAGATTCCAACCAAAACTGTATTTTTCTTTATTATTCATTTATTTCAGTTGTGATTTCAGTTATGGTGACTGTTGTCTAGAATTTTGCAGTGTGTTTTAGGCTCCCAATAGGATTGGCAGCTACTAGAATTTTAGACCTTTAGCTCCTATTGACTACTATAATACTTAAGTTGGTTACATAGAATTTTTATTCTCATATTTATCAAAAATAGTTTATTGGAAAACTAAATCATTCAGTTTATTTTATTAAGGTAGTTTTTAGAAATTTGGCAAATTGATGGCTGTTGTAGTTGTTATCAAAATGAAATTTAATTTAGTGACCTGGCAATATGCCTTATTGCCAAGCATGACTACATGAGTTCAATCCCACATGATAAATGGAGAGAGCCACATCTTGTAAGTTATTCTCTCACTTCTTCTCATACTCATGGCATGCTCCTCCACTAAAAATTTTAAAAATGAAGCCTACATTATTACTAATTTTATTTTTTTATTTCAGCTTAGCATTTTTTAACACCTGACATGAGGCTATGCCTTTTTTAATTTTGTAATTCTTTCTGATCAGCATCTATAAATTTTAATTAATTTCATCTTTTTTATTTATATTTTAACACACTTTTTATTTTTTTCTATTAACCAGTTTTCCAATGTATAAGTGGTAATAATCCCTAACATCTTTAACAACCTCTGCTTTGCTCTTGATTACATACTATAGCTACATGGTAAGACCCTGTAGACAACATACATTGGCTGCAAGACATAGAGTAACAATCTCAAATTATCAGAGTCATGTCCTCTTAGATGGCCATCTTTCATAGGGCTTAACATTGCTTTGCAGATTGCTAGGAGAGGAAAGGTCTTTTATGATACCTAATTATCAGGAAGTTGCTTCTCCTAGTGCTATAGTGTCATGAGTTTGATGGAGTATCCAACTGCTTCCTGATTGAATTTGAGGCCTAATCCATAGAAAGAAATCTATACTCCATACTGTATTCTGCCCCAAAGCCATGGCTGAGGAGGTCAGAGTCCCTGAGTGGAGAAAGGTTGCTATTGTTATTTTGCTAACCAGTCATGTCCCAAGGCATTCTAAATATCTATGTTTGTATCTGTATACCAAGGCTGCTTGCAACTTTGATCAGAACAGTTTATTTTTACAGTGAGCAAAAGTCAATGCAGGTGTCATAACTGCTTAAAGTGCTGAAATAAGAGACTTTGTGGTGATGCATGTCTTTAATCCCAGTACTACAGAGGCAGAGGTAAACAGATCTCTGTGAATTCAAGTCCAGCTTCATCTAAGAGTGAGTTCCAAGACAGCCTGGGCTGTTACACTGAAAATCTCTGTCACAAAAAAAGAGTGATGAGGAAGAGAGGGAGAGAGAGAGAAAGAGTGAGAAGATGTGCTAAGCTTTAAATGTGACATCTTTATCAACTCCCTTCTAAGGCTCAGGGGGCATCATGAGAAAGAGGAGAGTGAAAGAATATAGGATCTGGAAGATGAGAAGGTGAGTTATTAACTGCAGTTTTCTAGACATTATGCTGCTGTTAAAACTCATAACAGCAATAGTTAACTACCAAACACAGGACAAATCAAGGCAGTTAAAAGTCCTGGCATGGTGAGACAGCTTAAGATCCATTCTATTTTTGCAGATGACTAAACTTTGACCTCCAGCAACCATACCAGGAAACTCAATCCCTTGTATCTTCAACTACATGACACCCAACAATCTCTTCTGGCCTCTGTGGTTGCCTGCATTCACTCACACACACAGACACATACTCACACAAATTTAATACAGTAGCCAGGTGGTAGTGGCACATGCATTTGATCCTAACATTTGGAAGGCTGAAACAGAAAAATCTTTGAGTTCTAGGCCAGTCTAGTATACAGGTGAGCTCCATGACAGCCAGAGCTACACAGAGAAACCCAGTCTCAAAAGAAACAAATAAAAACCACAAAAACAAAATAATAAAATCTGAAAAATAAAAAAAAATTCCAGCCATGGCTGAATCAGAATAGAAATATAAAAGGCACTACTTTTTTTGTTTAATTAGATAAACATTAATTAAGCTTTTTAATTAATTAAAAAAGGATTTTTATATATACCACTGTGACCCCTCTTTTCCCTTTTCCCTGTCCTTCCAAGTCCTCCCTCCGCCTCCTCAACCCCATCCCACCATCCATAACCAAGCAGGGCAAGGAGTCCCAAGGTGGGGCAGTTCAGTCTGACATATCTAGTTTAGGTATGTCTGAGGCCCTCCTTCAATTATTAAGGCTAGGTTAGTGTTCTGAGGGAATGGGTTCCAAGATGTCAGTTTATATACCTGGAACATAGATAGTCTGGTCCTACTGTAAGATGCTCTACAAACTGCCTATGCCATTTGACAGTTGTTTACATTTGGAGGGTTTAGTTCCTTTTCCTGAATGATCCTCAGCAATTATTTCTGATTCAGTGAGTTCCCAATAGCTGGGGTTGGCCATCTCTCTGGGTCTCTTCCTCATGATTCTGATCCCTTTGATCATATTTCTTCTTTCTCTCTCTGTCATGCATGCTCCCACCTCGCTAGCAAGGAAAATGCGACACCAGCCTCTTCTTTCAGCAGTTTATTCAGGAATCTTGATTCTGACTTCTGACTCTGACTGTGGCCGATTCTCACTGACCCTCTCTTTGATTCTGTTCTCTGATTCTGCTTCTACGGGGAAACCCACCCACAGCCTAAACAGCCTCTGAGAAGCCACCCCCAGTACACGACGTGGGCACTACCTATAGGACCAGTTACATAGAAGCAAGCCAGATCCTCAGCCTAGCCATATATGGAAATGTTTGTCACTGAGAGCACTCACCATGTGGAAGGTGGAGGGCGGAAGTCAGCGCTATCTTTAAGGTGTGGCTACACACAGCTCTCCACATCTTTCTTCAGCTGGACTGGGAGCTCAATCTGATGCTTTGCTATGGTTGTCTGCTTCTGCCTCCATCCATTGCTGGAGGAAGTTTTTATAATGAAAATTGGGGTAGTCTTTCATTTGATTATAGGGTAATTCCTGTTTAGGCATCCTTCAGGAGCTATAGTATAGAGCTACAGTAATAAAAACAGCCTGATACTGGCATAAGAACAGACATATGAAATCAAATCAAAGACCCAGATTTTAATCTACAAACCTAAAACACCTAATTTTTAATAAAGAAGCCAAAAATATAAAATTGAAAAAAGATAGTATCTTCAACAAATGGTGTTGGCTGGATGGTAGTATGTAGAAGAATGCAAATACATCTCTATTTATCAGCCTGCACAAAGTTCAAATCCAAGTGGATCAAAGACCTCAACATAAACTCAGCTACATTGAACTTGATAGAAAAGGAAGTGGGAAATACCCTTCAATACATTGGCACAGGTGACCACTTCCTAAATACAACACCAGTAGCACAGACACTAAAAATAACAATTAACAAATACAACCTCCTCAGATGGAGTAGCTTTTGTAAGGCAAAGGATTCAGTCGATAAGACAAAATGACAGCCTACAGAATGGGAAAAGATCTTCACCAACCCTACATCTGACTGAGATCTGATCTCCCAAATGTATAGAGAACTCAAGAAACTAGAGCCCCAAAACACAAATAACCCAATTAAAAAACATGGTTCTTCAGTGCTAAAAGGAATTCTCAACAGAAGAATTACAAATGGCTGAAAGACACTTAAAGAATTGGTCAACATCTTTAGCCACTAGAGAAATACAAATCAAAACAGTCTTGAGATATCAGCTTATACCTATTCAGAAAGGCTAAGATCAAAAACACAAATGACAGCCTATGCTAGAAGGGATGTGGAGCAAGGGGAAAACTCTTTCATTGCTGGTGGGAGTGTAAAGCTGTACAGTCACTTTGGAAAGCAGTATGGCATTTCTCAGATACTAGAAATTAATCTCCCCAAAGATTCCGCAATACAACTATTGGGTATATATCAGAAGGACACAATTCTTGCCCCTAAGGGCATTAGCTCAACTATGTTCGTAGCATCATTATTCATAATATCCAGAACCTGGAAACAATCTAGATGTTCCTTAACTGATTAACAAATTATGGTACAACTACACAATGAAGTACTACTCAGCAGAAAAAAAAATGGCATCCTAAAATTTTTAGGCAAATGGATGGATTTGGAAAGTATCATCCTGAGTGAGGTAATACAGGCCCAGAAGGATACACTTGGTATGTACTCACTCATAAGTGGATTTTAGACATAAATCAAAGAATATCCAGGCTGAAAACCACAACCTCTGAACAGCTTGGTAACACAAAGAACTTAAGAGAGATATCCAGCGATCCCCCTCGAAAAGTGAAATAGGTTAGATCTCCTGAGTAAATTGAGATCATTAACATAGAGCGAGCAAAGAGAGGTGGGAACAAATCATGAAAAAATGAGATGGTTGTATAAAAGGAGGAACAGAGTGGGAGACAAAAAAGAAATGGATAGCCACTGTGGAGTTAGAAAAAAGCCTGGTGCTAAGGTACTACTCTTAATAGCTAATGATGCAATAAGAATTATCCTTCTTTGCTGATCTCTGGTAGAGTACCAGTCATCTAGTAGATGACCACACAGTGATACACATATAGTTAATAATAATTTGTTTTAAAGAGTTATTAACAAAAGAAGTAGATAGTAATTTAGTAGAGTATACAGGAGATGATCCAGACAAAGTTTTGGAGAAAAATGAGGGTGGTGATGAATATCATTATATTTAATTTTACATATATATGAAATTTATGAAGGATAATTTTTTTAAAACCTAGAAATAGAATAAAATTTAAATAAAAATAGTCTCAATATTAGGTGTTGCCTGGAAACACCTAGGGCCCTTTGAGTTTCCTTCATAGAGCCTTAATATTGGAATAAGGAAATTGGACATGCCTGGAGTGGATGTGCCATGCTGAGCTCACCCACCTTGGAATTTCTTGCCCTTTTGGGACAGAGAATGGGAGGATAGGAACAGGGAAGATTGAAGGCTGACTGGGAGGAATAGGGAAGAGGGAAGGTGGGGCGGGGGCAGGGGATACATGGATAAAAAATACTATTTTAAAAATAAATAAAACAAATAAAAAATAAATAAAACATTTCTCAATAATACTAGCAGGCTATTTCTGCATTTTGCTATCACAGTCACAAGATGACATGGAATTTTCTAGAATATACATGACAGAAAATATTATTGTAGATATAGCCAATAATGTAATTAAGAGCCTGTTTTTCTATATTTACAGTGTCAATTTAGTTTAATAGATATTTATAGAGATAATCCAGTACTCATAATATTTTCAAGATTTTAATAACAAAATTCCAAAAGGGTTCTACCAAAGTCCCTCTGTAGCCTGGATTCAAGTCCTGAGACATGGAAGGGGTCGTTGGGGTGATAAAATGAAGTGTCTTAGCAGCAGATGAGTTTCATACAAGTGGCAGTCCCTGAATAGCTTAAGATGTCTTTATATTTCAAAAACAAGTGTGTTTCTTCATTCTCCAGTATTGACCTTCAAAAAAAATGCTTTTTCCAACTTTTACATCAAAACAATTTTCAAACCAAAAACAACACTCAGTATTTTGTTTTCTTGGCTAAATATCAAGCAAAGCATATCCTGTCTGCAGAGATTTTGTCTCAATTTGAGTTCAGGTCCTGAAAGAAGAAAAGTGTGACAATGCAAGGAAAAGATCTAAGCACCAGGTTGATTGAACTCAAGTGGCCTCAAATAGCTCCAACCATCTTTGTTTATACTTCAACAGAGTTTTTCCACCAGCTTATAAGAACAGTTTTATTCTTGGCTCCTATTTTTGACTTTCAAGAAATACATCATGTTTTAAGAACTGCGTCGTAATCATTATAAAAAGCCCCCATTGTTTCCCTTTATGCTTCCCCAAATATACTTTCCCACTGCCTACAAAACTCTATTTCAGGCCTAGAGTTCAGCATTTTTGCAAGCTTCACTAAATATCAAGCCAGACACACCCTGTTCTTGCAGCATTTATGTCAGCTGTCTGCTACTTGCAGTTACAAAGTATAAAAAGTAATAGACATGGGTATAATGCTTTGAGGACAGCAATATTCGAACCCAAACTATTCTTTTAAGTCTGTAAGATAGGACTTTATACAGGTCCTTTTTTTACAAGACGGTCCCATGTTTCTATCTCTTTATAAAAGGCAGATTTTGATAAGGCAACTTTTTTCCACCCCATCATTCCATACTTGTTCCACAAATATAAGTGTCAGTAAATACTAAAAAGGACTCTATATATCTCATATTTTGCACTGCATTTAACCCCAATGGATCATACCAGATTCTACTATTGATTGTATATGCTTGGTATCCAAGGAACTTACTCTCAACAGTTGGCACTATGTGTATTCCCAAGGATTTTCTCCTATTCTGTGTGTGCATGCCTTACTCTCCTCTCCAGAACTGTGAGTCATGGTTAATGTTCCAAGTGATTTTTTCTTATACATAACTATTTTCTCATACATAACTATATAATATAACTATTTCTATTAAATCAGGAAAATTCTCAGGATTAAGAGTTTTAATTTATAATTTCAAATAGGAGGTTTGAGAAGCATTAGCCCCCTAGTAATTCTATAGAGAAAATATTCAAGAAAAAACATTTTTAGTGAAAATTACAGCTGCTGTATGCATGACTGACAAAGAGAAACTAAAAGCCTCCCAGAGAATCAACATGATGATTTTTAAGAAAAATAAAGTACTTATGCCTGATGTACAATTTTCTCAACCAAGATTTAAAAAAAAGTTCATTAGCTCTAGAAGAGTCAGCAAAACTCTAATAATCAATTGTAAGAAATTGTTTAAAACACAACATTCAGAGAGTGTAGGTGATGATCATAAAGTTCCATTGAAAGTAAATTTGTCTTTGCATCTAAAACTTAGTTGCTTAATTGTCTAAATCACCAACTTTCTTTCACTTTTTACACACCTCCAATTGAAAAGATCATGAGAAATTTCTATGAATTGTGTAAGTTGTGAATAAAATATTTTATGAAATAAATGTTTCTAAAATGAATTGTTCATTATCTCTGACACTTGTGATTGTAAAAAAAATGGTTAAGTGAGATTTTTAAGACTTTTGGGGCATGATTCTGAGAGGTGTGACAACTGAGTTTGATGGGGTGCATAATGTAAAAACACCAAGTAATAAATAAATCTATATATATAAATAAAAAAATAAATTAGAACTTATGAAGATTCTGAGTCTTTACAAACAATGACAAAATTGTAATATCCCTATACCAAAAACATAAATTTTTTACATAGCTTTGCTTGGCCTGGGTACTGTTCTGCACTCTTATTATTGTATATAGTCTTTGCCCAAGCTCCTTGTGTTGTATATGGTCTCCATCTGAGCTTACTGTGTTGGATATAGTCTCCACCTGAGTTCCCTGTGTTGGATATAGTCTTTGGCTGAGTTCCCTGTGTTGTCTATAGTCTCTGACTGAGTTCTCTGGAGTGGCTAGCATTATATCCATCACTCCTTTAAGTGACAAAAAGAAGGTTTTGGGCTTCCTTCCTTGCTGAAATGTACTGCTGGGGGAATCAGACAATACAGGAGACCCAGATGAATACCCCTCCATGTTCAGCCCTCAGGGCAGCATCGCAGCTCTAAAGAGCACCTTGGGTTCCTTTTGTCCCCTGGGTAAGGAATCACCAGGATGCAAGTCAGTACATTGTTTACTCTTATTTTTTTAAGACTATATTTTTATTTTGTTTGTTTCATTTAGTTTCTAATCTATTATGCTTTAACACTTCTGAAAAAATATGATGGTAGACTACCAAAACTAAACAGAGGCAATTTTAAAAAAAATCAATGGAAGCCCACATTCTGTTAGATTCTAATAAACATAATTACAAGAGTAGGTAGAATTCTAATTGGTCTTAATAATAAAAACTTGCAGCCAGATATCAGGTAAATTCTCAATAATCAGAGAGAGAAAGGAGCAACCAGCCACAGACACCTCTTACCTCTATGACTCCTCAGTCTGCATGGCGCCAGGTTCCTGCCTTCTTCTCACTTATATTTCTCTCTCAGCCCACTCACACCACTTTCTGCTCCCCCTCCTAGTTCTGGGATTAAAAGGTGTGAGCCTCCTAGCTCTCTTTCTCTGTTACTATTTTAGCTTGGCTCAGTCTCTTGTAACCTGAGTCTTGATGAACGCCTGATCTTCCTTCTTCCTCCTCCCAACTGCTGGGATTAAAGGTGTGTGCCACCACTGCCTAACCTCTATAGTTAACTAGTGGCCAGCTCTGTCCTCTGGTCTTCAGGCAAGCTTTATTTGTTAGAGCACAAATTATCACCACAATTTCTGTTAAATGACTATCAACATTCTGATCAAGTCTCCTGGGACTCACTACAGAGATATTGATCAGCCCAGGAGCTAGCCTAGGAAAGACAGTGCAAAAATATATTGTATCCATCAGTCCTCAGAAGCCACCTTAAGGTTTACTTAACTCTTTACCTAAGATGTAATCAAGGCTGATTTCTAGGCACTGCCCTAGGAAAGGAAGGCTTCACTACTTAAGTGTTCACATTTCTCTTATTGGATTTAGCCACACTGTCTGGAAAAATCTCATCATGGCCCTTTGTTTCTTTTTATTTTCTGTGGTGGGTCAGAGCAGTGGAGAACCAACATTGAATAACCACTGGTGAACAGTTTATGATTACAACACTCATTATCTTATAAGATGCTGCCGCACTCAGTGGGGAGTAGCTGACAGGCATCCATGCAAGGAAAATAGTATCTTCTGCTAAAGTGACACCATCATGTCATTCAATTGAATTTGCTGGCTCCTTTGAAGGATCATATGAATAGTAACGTGAGATTTAAGTTCTCCAAAGTAAAGAGTTTTCACTAACACCTACTCAGTACCTCTGCTCAGTTGAGTACTTCTGTTACAAAGTGGGACCTTGATCTATGTTCACTGCAGTTTCTTTTCCCAACTTTTCCTTTTCTTATGAGAACAGGACTCATGAGCTAACATCAATAACCTTCCATTTTACCTCACAGGCTAGGCATGAGATGTGAGTTCATGACTGGTATATCACTGTGATGTTAACCCAATTGGATGCCTTATGAACCAATCCAAGCCACTGAACTGAGATGCTTTTCCTTTCTTGCATGCACTTTCTGTCCTTGTAATGCTGGAAAAAAATCCAGCTACTTGTTCTTAAAATCCCCATAATACAGCAACAGAAAACATTCAGATATAGCAATTGGTCCTCTTTGGCAAGTCGGTCTTACTTATATCCTGGGCTTTCTTCATCTGCTCTTTGCAGTGATCTGTAAGAATAGTGTCATGATCCTCACTGTACAATAAAGATACTGAGATACTGACAGTTACATCACTAAGCTGATAATAAATGATGGAAGCAGGGCTGAATTCAGGGACCTCCAACACCTGCCTACATATGATAGACAGAGAAGAGATGATCAAAGAAGTGGGCAGGCAGACAGCTTCCTGTGGCCTGAGATAAAGCATACCAACATCCTTATGGCACTTGTTCAACTCCAAGTGTTCTCATTGCTCTCCTGGGTCTAGGCTCTCAGTCTACTCTGACATATAGTTTCTCTTTTAATAAAATGTCTGGGAGTCTAGTGCTTTTAATGAAATTATAAAAAAATTGTAAATATGCACAGGGTCACACTATTTTCATTTTAAAGAAATAAATGACATTTGTGTATAACCAAAGGAAAAAAAATGACTTTTAAAGGAATTGTAGAAATTCTTTCCTTTAGGTTTTCAAAGACAGAGAAAAAATTGATATATGTGAAATAATATGGGCTGCAGTCATTTATCCAATAGACAAGCTCTTATTGGATAACTCAAGCTTTCCAGAAATTTATTATGTAGACCAGGCTGGCCTCAAACTCCCAGAGATCCACCTGCCTCTAACTCCCTCTGCTGGAAATGATAATATGAACCATTATACCCAGCTTACAGTCATGTTTTAATGTCCGTCTTCAGAATGTTTAATACCATCACGGACTTTGTGGAGCTATACTCTCAGGATCTTGTTCCTAGAATTTCCTAAGGACTCTTGGGTTGTTACATGCACTTCAAAAATTGAAGAAATAATATATTTTATGTTTAAAATAGCAAATAAATATATATTATAAAATTTCATATAACAACAGAATAAATTCACATAGACACACAGATTAATATCTAGTGGCTTTATAAAGATGTTGAGGGCTGGCTGTAGATTGCACCTCACAAACTTTCAAATAACACTGAGCTTCTCAGACAATGAATCTTCATTATACCTGATCTTCCAACATTGTTAGAGATGAAACATTGGGAATTTGTGCTATCTTATGGAAATCTAAAGATCCCTATTCTTTTGGCTATATATTACTGCACCTTTGGTGTGATTTAGGACAAATCTCAGCATTATTCTATCACCATGAGTTTAGAATCCCTTGTTAGGTTGTGATTTGTGAGACTCTGCTCCAAATTCCAACTCTGATTTAAAAGTATAATCCTAAGGAGATTGCATTTACAGTACATTTACACAAAGACTTGTTCATGATTGAACTTTCAGACTGATCATAATCTAAGACCAATTCAAATTTTAGAAGTGTTTATAAAAATGTTGAAAGAAATGTACAGTTTTAGAAAAGTTTAACATAACAAACTTATTTTTTTAATATTTTATTGAGTTTTGTCATACAAATAATACAAGTAGATAAATCCCTGTCAAAAGTCTCCCACTTACTACCTGTTTCACAAATCAATGTGCCACACATGTCTGAAGGCAAAACATTTCACTCCAGCTCTCAGCTGTGAATAATGGAGATAAGAAGACAATGTGTTCCTCTTATCTGTACCACTTTGCTTTATGAGTAAGAAATTAGTTGATACTTGTAAGATATTTTGAATACCATATAATACACAGTAATAAGTTCCCATTACTTATGATAAAATGAAATTATATCATTTTAATAGAATTATATGTAAAATAATTTTGAATTTTCACTTTCCACAGCTCTAAAGATGTTACCAGAAACATACTAGTACCAGAAAACAATCGTAGTATTTTTGAAATTAAGGAGATTACATTCCACAAACAATATTAATCAGTTATTATCACTTTAGTTCAAATAATTTAAGTATTTTAGCTAACAGTGCAGATTTTAAAGTAGTAAATATAAGAAGCAAACTATCTTTTTTGTAATTTTTTTTTAATTTAAAGTTTTTTCTCATACCATCCATTGCTCCCCTCCCTTCCCTCATCACTATCCTTTCCACCTATTTTCCTGGATGAGCAAGACATCTCAAGGTGAATCAGTTCAGTCTGGCATATTCAGTTGTGAGGTAGGTCCAAGCGTCATGCCCATCCCTCCCCCAAGTTTGAATAAGGTGTTCCTTTGTAGAGAATAGGCTCCATGAAGTTAGTTCTTGCAACAGGTAGAATATACTTAGGTCTTACTGCAAGAGGCTGCACAACCTGTCCACATCATCTGAGTGCCATCTATATTTGAAGGGTTTATTCCTTTCCATGGAGGTTCCTCAGTGATTATTTCAGAGTCAGGGAGCTCCCAATAGCTCGGATAAGCCATCTCTATGGATCTCCTCCTCCTGATCCTGATTGCTTTCTTCATATATTCTTTTCTCTCTCTCACCAACTGGACTGGAAGCTTGACATCATGCTTAGCTGTGAATCTCTGCTTCTGCCTTCATCAGGTGCTGTGTAAAGATTCTATAATGACAGTTAGCGTGGTCATTCATTTAGTTATAGGGGAATCCTGTTTAGGCATTCTTTACACTATTGCTTAGAGTCCTAGCCAGGAATACTTTGTTGATTCTTGAAAGTTTCCTTAGGACCAGGTTTGTCTCTAACTTCACAATGGCTCCCACTATGGAGATATCTATTTCTTTGTTCTCATTCACTGTTACTCTTCCCACTCAAACATCTCATTTTCCCATGATCTCTTCCAATCTCCCTTTGCTCACTCCCCCATATGATCCAAATTAACTCATGAGAACTTTCGTATTTCATCAAAGGGATCCATTGATGTCTCTCTTAAGTTCCTCCTGATGTATAGCAGGGTTTGGAGATTGTAGCTTAATTATTCTTGGCTTTATGTCTAAAATCCATGTCTCTCTTTCTGGGTCTGTGTTACCTCACTCGGGATGATACTTTCCAGATCTATCTATTTGCCTGAAAATTTCAGGATGTGATTTTTTTTTTCTATTGAGTAGCATTCCATTGTGTAAATGTACCAGAATTTGATAAATCATTCTTCAGTTGAGGGGCATCTAGATTGTTTCCAGGTTCTGGCTATTACAAATAATGCTGTTATGAACATAGTTGAGCTGATGCCCAGGGGATAAGAATGTGCATCCCTTGGGTATATGCCCAATAGTGATATTGTTGGAAGATTAGGTAGAATGATTCCCACTTTTCTGATGAAATGCTATAGTGATTTCAAAAGTAGCTATACAAGTTTACATTCCCACCACCAATGGAGGAGTGTTCCCCTTGCTCCACAGCCCTTCCTACATAGGCTGTCATCTGTTTGTTGTTGTAGGTTACTTTTTTTTTATCTGAGCCATTCTTAAAGGTACAAGATGGTATCTCAGAGTTATATTAATTTACATTTCTCTGATGGCTAAGGACGTTGATCAAGTGTCTTTTTTGCAATTCTATTTATTATATTATTATTATTACTATTTTCCATATATCCCCTTACTTGCCCTTCATTGTCTCCTCCCAATCCCTTCTAGTCCTCCCTCAGCCTCCTCTCACCTCATTCTCCCATCCTTTCCCCAAAGGGGGCAAGGAGTCTTAAGATGTGCCAGTTCAGTCTGGTATATCCATTTGAGGTAGGTCTGATTACTTCATCCTAATACTAGGATGAGGATAGGTGTTCTTCTGTAGGAAATGGGCTCCAAGGTGCCAGTTCATGCTTAGAAACATAGTCTGATCCTACTCAATGAGGTTCCACATACTGCTCATGCCAATTGACAGTCATCTACCTTTGGAGGGTGTAGTTCCTTTTCCTAATGGTTCCCCATTGGTTGTTTTTGATTTAGTGAGCTCCCTAGAGCTCCAGCCAGCCCTCTCTGTGGGACTCCTCCTAATAATCCTTATCCCTTTGTTCAAATAGTATTTCCTCTCTCTCTCTTTAACTACATCAGGGGCTGAACCCTGTGCTTAGTTTCTCTGCTTCTGCCTCTATTCATTGCTAAATGTAGGTTCTATAATGACACTTAGGGTGATCATTCATTTGGGATGTCCTGTTTAGGTATCCCCGCACTATTGCTTGGAGTTCTAGCCAGAAACATCTTGTGAGTTCTTGGAGGTTTCCCTAGCACCAACCTATTTCCAAACCTACTGGCTTACTCTATCAAAATATCCATCTATTGTTCTCTCTCTTTGTTGCTCCTCTCATTCAAGCATCTCCTTCTTTCATGATTTGTTCCCATCTCTCCTTGGTTGCTACCCATTATGATCCCAATTTGCTAAGGAGATCTTCTCTATTTTCTCTTTCTAGGGGGATCCCTGGATTTCTCTCTTAAGTTCTTCCAGATCCCAACCTGTTAAGGGGTTGTGGTTTGCAACTTGGGTATTCTTTCCTTTTTGTCTAAAATCTACTTATAAGTGAATATATCCCATGACAATCTTTCTGGCCTTGTAATACCCAGCTCAGTGGGATATCCTCCAAATCCATCCATTTGCTTGCAAATTTTAGGTTATCTTTTTTTTTTTTTAAACTGCTGTGTAGTACTTCATTGTGTAAATGTACCAGTTTTTTAATTTATTTTTCAATTTAGGGGCATCTAGGTTGTTTCCAGGTTCTTGCTATTATAGATAATGCTGCTATGAACAAGGTTTGGATAATGCATTTGGGTTAAGAATGTGCATCTTTGGGTATATGCCCAACAGTGATATTGCTAGATCATTTGAGAGATTTTCTGAGGAACCAACTTTCTGAGGAACCACGATTCTACTTTCCAAATTGGCTGTACAAGTTTGCACTCCCACCAACAATAGATGGGTATTCCCTTTGCTCTGCATCCTCTACAGCACAGGTATGGATGTCTACTTTCTTGTGTTCTTTATGTAGTTAGGGATAAGTCCTCTGTCAGATGAAGGGTTGGTGAAGATGTTTTCCTATTCTGTGGAGTGTTGTTTTGTCTTATTGACTGTGTTCTTTGCCTTACAGAAGATTCTTGGTTTCAGGAGGTCCCATTTTTATTGTTGTTCTTGGTGTTTGTGCTACTAGTGTTATATTTAGGAAGTAGCCACCTGTGCCAATGCATTGGAGGATATTTCCCACTTTATTTTCTATCAAGTTCAGTGTAGCTGGGTTTATGTTGAGGTCGTTGATCCATTAAGATTTGAGTTTTGTGCAGGGTGATAGATATAGATATATTTGCATTTTTCCACATACTACCTTTCAGTTATGTCAACACCATTTGTTGAAAATACTATCTTTTTTTCCATTGAATATTTTTGAACTCTAAAATATCAGGTGTTCATAGGTGTGTTGTTTGAGGTCAGGGTCTTCGATTCAATTCCACTGATCCACAAGTTTGTTTTTATGCCAGTAACAGGCTGTTTATATTACTGTAGCTCTACTGTATAGCTTGAAGACAGAAATGGTGATACCCCCTAACCTCCTATTATTGAGCAATATTTTTTTTATTTGGCAATCATGGGTTTCTTTCTACTTCATATAATTTGAGTATTTTCTTACAAGATCTGTAAAAAATTGTGTTGGGGTTTTGATGGGAAATGCATTGAATCTGTAGATTGCTTTTGGTAGAATTGCCATTTTTACTATGTTAATCCTACCTATCCCAGAATATGGGAGATTTTTCTGTTTTCTGATATCCTTTTAAATTTCCTTCTTCAGTGAATTAAAGTTTTTGTCAAACAAGTCTACTACTTACTTGGTTAGAGTTACTGCAAGATATTTAATGCTCTTTGCAGCTATGGTAAAGCTATTGTAATAATGTCCCTATTCAGGTTTTGTTTAGGCAGCTGTGTTGTTGAGACTTCATGAGTACAGTTTCTTTGACATGTCTCTGTGACACAGCTTCAAAGTGGATACCTTGTACCTCTGACAATTATCCCACACCTCCCATAATGTTACCTGAGCCCTGAGTGCAGGGTTTGTGTTGAGGAAAGACAGATCAGTTCTGACTGGGCACCACAGGATCACTTATTTTCTGTTTTTGATCACTTTCGATTGTCTGTTGTAAAGATAAAGGTCTCTCGAGGTATACATATTGTGAGTATAAGAATAAATATTTAGAATGAAGTGAGTATTCAGATTTCATAGAGTAGCAGCTAACTTCATATTAAGTAGACACAAGCTATAGTAAGCAGAGAGGAGGGAACCTCAAATGATAAAATGTCCTTTAAAGATGAGGCTGTAGGCAAGCATTTAGGGTGCTTTTAAAATTAGTGATTGATGTGGAAAGGTCCAGTTCACAGTGGATGGTGTGGATGGGACCACACATTGTTTCTGATTCTAACAGACTATGAGGACTAAGCCAGTAAGCACCATTCCTCCATGGTCTCTCCATCAGCTCTTGCCTCTAGATTCCTGACGTGATTTTCTGCCCTGACTTCCTTAATGACTGACTATGAAATTATAAATCAAATAAACCCTTTCCTCCTCAAATTGTTTTTTCCTCCTCAACTATTACTATTACAGTAATAGTAACACTAACCAAGACAAAGTTCTCCTAAGAGATCCATGACCTCATTAGCCCTGGTTATTTGAATAGGTTTCCAGTACTTCTGGAAAGAATTACTTTTTTTCTCTTAGTAAGCAAGGCTTGCATCCATTTAGAGTTGTTGGTCACCACCAAGATATGCACAACAAAAAATTTTGAAACATTTTTACTTAGACATTTATAACTAATGTAATTGATGCTAGGATCAATGGATTCTAGAAAATACTTTCTTAACCAATATTAAAGCTTCTGTGGAAATGAGCATGGAGAAGCAGTAATATTCAGAGGTTGTTATACATAAATATTGTTACTTCCTCAGAATAGAGTAAGACAGATTAAAGACACTTGAGAAACAAGTACATTTCCAAGCTCTACTAAGTACAAAATTCTGTTTGATGGTGGCATTTTCCTGGGTTGTGATTATAGAAGAAGCTTTATTCTTTATTATTATTATTATTATTATTATTATTATTATTAACAAAGAAGTCACACTTTTTATCCTGTATATCCTTACTCAAGGTCCTTTCCCCCTCCCAACACATCAGGTCATTCTCTCTTCTCCACAACTCCCCCCCCAGCCTTCCACCCCCGGGCAGGTGGTCGCAAGGTCCCACTGTACCAATATTGCTTAGTTCAGCCTTCACTCCTGGCAGATCCAGTTTTCTCCCCCCAACCTCAAGACTGAGTCAGGTGTTTCTCTAGGGGGAGTGGGATCCAAGGAGTCAGTCCAGGGTGTTTCTGATCCCAAGCTGTTCAGTGGTTGTGGTTTGAAGCTTGGGCATGCTTTGCTTTTCTCTTTTTTGTTTGTTTGTTTGTTTAGAGTCCACTAATGAGTGAGTACATCCCCTGCTTATCTTTCTGGGTTTGTGATACCTGACTCAGGAGGATATTCTCCAAATCCATCCATTTGCCAGCAAATTTTAAGATATCATTTTTTCTTACTGCTGAGTAGTACTCCATTGTGTAGATGTACCACAGTTTGTTAATCCATTCTTCAGTTGAGGGACATCTAGGTTGTTTCCAGGTGCTTGCTATTACAAATAATGCTGCTATGAACACAGTTGAGCTAATGCCTTTAGAGTGTGACTGTGCATCTTTAGGGTATACACCCAGAAGTGGTATTGCTGGGTCCTTGGGGAGACTGATTCTCAATTTTCTGAGAAACCGCCATACTGCATTCCAAAGTAAGAAGCCTTATTCTTTCATCATCTTATAGAACTGTGCAAGAAGCACAGCAAAACTATACTCTGCCTAGAAAACAGCAAACAAACTGCTTTGTGGAAAAGAAGTTCACTCAAAAGAATTATGCAATTCCTTCAAGTAGCAAAGCAGTAAGAAAAATTTTAAGTACATAAGATCAGGTGAAACATATGTACTTGATTCAGACATTAAAGGCATACATACTAAAGATAGTTTTAATGAAAAGTTACCTATAGTCAGAGCTCATATTGCAGTGAAATAGAAAAGTTATAACAGATAAAACAGTGTCAAACAATGACTATGACAAAATAAGTAGGGGTCTACATTTGTTGTCCTTTTTCCAACAACATGGTATATGTTAACTTCTGGTAATGTGGATTTAACAGATTTGCATATGTGCTTCCATCAACTACAACTATCAGGAAGTGTACTTTATTCCTTTCTATGACATAGTCATCAGAATTGTAAAATTTTGTTATTAATATGCTATTTGCCATTTACAAATTTGATGTTATTCTTTTTAATATAATATGAATTGTATATTAACACATTTTATATTAGCATCCTTTATTTTGTATTTTATAGCAAGTTTATTAGTGTATTATAATTTTTGTTTAAATTCACACATAACAATCTTCTTTAACTTTGAAAAGAAGGTAGCAGTTAAGCTGCAAAGAGAAATTAGTTTTTCTTCTTTCTTTTTATTTATTCTTTTCTCTTACAATACATCCTGATTTTATCCTCCCCTCCCTTCATTCCTTCCAGCTCTGTCCCACCTTGTTTTCTCCCAGATCCACTGCTTCTCCATTTTACATCAGAAAGAAGTTGGTCCTTTAGGAAAATAAACTGAACATGGCATTATAATAGGCAATTATACTAGGCACAGACCCTCATATCAAGGCTGGTCTAGGAAGAAAAGGGTCCCAAAAGCTAGCAAAGAGTCAGCGGAGTTCCATAATAATCCCAAGCTAAACAACCAAAGCATGTATGCAGAAGACTCAACATAGACCTATTTAGGCTCTATGAGTATTATTTCAGTCTCTCTGAGCCTCTAAAAGCTCTGTTCAGTTGATTTTTGTATGCTGTGTTCTCTTGCTATCCTGAATCCCTCTAGCTTCTAGTCCTTTCTACTTTGTTTCTTTGGTTCCCTAAGCACCACCTAACATCAGTTTTGAACTTAAAGATGTTTCAAGTGCCTACAAATTCAAAGCAAATCTTAAATAAAAATGGTTTTTGCTTGTTATGTGCATTTGAAGATTAGAATTAACTTCTGTGTGTCAAGTACATTTCTGTCAGTTATTTCAGATTTGTTACCTACCTGGTTAATTTTTTGATTTGCCCTTTGGGAATAGACAGTTTCTAGTGTGAACTAAACATAGTCAAATAAACATGAGTGGAGAAAAAATTCTCATTTAATCCTGGGGATACCATTTCACAAGCAATTGTTCATGTGCAGTCGTGTGAATGTGTGTTAAATTATGAGTTTTCAAAACAAAGTAGTATTTTTGTAAACAATAAATAATCATTAAGAAATATTATCACATACCAATGACATCTGTGAATGAGGCAATGCTTTTCCAAAAAATATAGTGCTGAGATCCCTGAATCTCATAAATGCATGTCTCTCAGATTGTGAAAAGATAGAGTGATCCTAAACTAAATAATGGTATCAATAGAGATGAGGAGATATTCTGAGTTTATTCAGAAGGCAAGTGGTAGGCTATAATATATATTATTAAAGGTCCTTAGGGTGAAATGCCATGGTTAAAAAATGGGAGTCTGTCATATATAGTAGATACCTAGTAGAGGACTCTTGAGTAAAGAACAAACAATACAATCAAAGAAATGTTTACATTTTAGAATAGGGCATAGTCTACATTATATGATTATATGCTATAGCTTTTGCAGAGAAATTATACATTCTGCTGAAATTGACTGGTGGACTTTGACAGTGAGATAGATTTTGGATGAATTGTGATACTAGAATTTTAAGCCTTAACCCATAAGTATTTCCAAATGTGACTATTTGGAGATAGAAGTGATATATAAATAGTCAGGTTGGACATTGAGAGGTGGGTCAGTAGTAAAGAGCACTTACTGTTCTTATGGAGGATCCAACTTTCTTTACTTAACTCCCTCCTATAAATACAGCATTAGAAGATTCAAGACTCTCTTCTGGTTTCTGAGGGCTCCTATACACATGTAACACACACATATAGATAGAAACTAACACAAGAATAAAACATTTTAATTAAAAATTAATATCAGCTTGAAGTAAAGACATTAGACTAACCCTTAGCACAGCATTATGAATTTTTTTTCTATAAAAAAATTAAGATGCAGAGAGACAAGAGTGCTCAAAAAGAAAACACTGTAGAGATACAGTGTGAATAGATACATCTAAAGTCACAGATGCCCTGACTGGACATCTTAATAATTTAGCCACTGACATCCTTTGATCTTGCCTCTCTAGCCTACAGAGCTTTGAGCTAATAAATTAAATTGGCTTAAGCTAAACAATTAGTAATATAGGATCTCACATTCTCTAGCTTGGAGGGGAATTCAACTGATAAGGAAAATGTCAGGAAATGAGAGGAAAGGAGAGCATGGGCAGCACACAGATTTCTCTGCCTTTGCAGAGTAGTCTATGAGTTACCAGGACCTTGGATCCCAATGCTTGGACTCTTAAAAATGGCTTTGTTCTCTAGGTGCAGGTGCATCCTCTCTTCCTTTGAGTTATTAGATACAGTAGTGGCATCAGAATGATTTTTGATAACATGATAACATAGTTCCCAGTTACATATGATTTCTGAATCTTATGTCTCATAATTGTTAAAACTCCTGCTGAGAAGTTGAGTTTACAGTGAACAAGATGCAGAATGAGTAGACAATTTTATGAAATGGAACCAGAAATTATACATTCTACTTCTTTTTGCATTTTCTTGTCTTTATACATTCATTTAGACCATCTCAATGCAAAAACTACTGGCTCATTTTCCCAGCTTTATGTCCAAAAGGAAAAATTCATCTATGAGAACAAGGCAATGAGACACAAATCCATATAAAGGAGAATATGATAACTGTTCTCAATTAGGATAAATTAAAAAATGAGCAGTAAATAAAATTCACATCATCTAATACTTATTTTGAGGCTACTAATTTGATCAGGCACTTTTACTGTTGGCCCCAATTATATTTCTACACTATTTATAAACATTTAAATACAAATAAATGACCTGTACTCATAAATAATCATAACTTTGTCAAAATGTAACAATATTAAATTACAAATTATAAAATTGTTTTACACTTTATTTATTTTTATTTAAACCATCTCAGGTGTTACAGCATTGTAGACTATGCTTAAAAATAATATTTCATTGTAATAAAACTCAATTTTTGTTGTATTTTAACAATGGAAAATATTATTTTTAAGTTTATTGTGCATTCAACATGCAGAGTAATTTGAAATAAATCAATTGTTTCTGCAAAAATTAAAACAAAGAGATAAGAACAATATTGAAAAGTAAGCATCAATATAACATACTTCTCTTGAAAGTTGTTAAAAATAAAATGAGGACTAGATGTGCTTTGTTCAGAGAGTAGGTACATAGCCTGGAGGTACTGGAAACTCACTCATTTTGAAGCAAAAGAAAATAAATAATTTAATCACTTTTGGAAAAAAAATGCTTTCCTCAAAAATTGTGTACATATGTTGTTAATCTTTGTACGAACCACTGTCAGCAGTGTCAATAAAAATACGTCAGTGGAATACTGATTTTATTTGTACTTGAACAAAAGATTAAAAAAAATCAACAAATATCCAACTGAGTTTTATTCTGCAGTGGTATTCACTTTACCAGCAAAATGTGCATCTGACATAAACAACCTTTTCTTTTTTTCAGTATATATACACCAAATTTAGTGGACAGAAAATTTAAAATGTTTTATTTGAGACAGGAGAATTTTAAGTAAACTGTAAGAGAAATGAAGCACTTGGGAGATGTAATTTTAGCTTGATCCACCTCAAAGGACCTATGAAGTTGGCTGTAGCTTTCTTTTATAATCCATTGTTAAGCCCTAATTAAATAGTCAGATATTAAAATTTAAAAACACTTATTGTAATTTCTGAGAAGATTTTACCAATTTTCTCAGTGTAAAATAACCAATGTAAATTCCCAAAAGCCATTGCTCCAATTCATGTCTTGTAGGAACATGGCCTTTTGTTTTTATGTCAAGTACTATGAGTTGTTTATTTGCTTTTCCCCAGGCTAAAGAATTATTAATTTATAAAAATTAAAAATGGGAGTATTTAGCTCTTGTTCAGCTAAGAGATGACTTGGATATTAGAATATTTTGGAATAGTTAGGATCATATTAGTAACAGAAAGGTTCGCAACATCTATAAGTGCATACATTTATAGAGAGCTATCATGTCCACCAGGACAATAACTTGTGCAGAAAAGTCAAAGGCCTACATTTTCAGAAAACATATTTACTTACAACTTTTAAAAACAAGTAAAGATAAAATTTGATAAAGGCATAGAGTGGCTGTCTTTCTTCTTGATACATATTCTTAGTTGACAGGAAATGATTGATGAACTGTGAAGGTTCGGTAACAATGACTGAACAATCTCAAATGTGTTATGGAGGCCCAACACCACATAGAGAAAAAGGCTCATTATCACAAATAAAGATTATTATAGGCTATCATCATTGGTTCATGGTTTGACTTTTGCCTAACATGCTATTCTATGCTCTCATCTAACTAGAGAGGAGTTCATATGAAATGACTAGGAGCTAAATTTTTATGAACTTGAATATTGACATTGCATATTTTGCTGATTAACTTACAGCTGTCTTTCTGCCTTACCTCATTTTTCTCTTAAAACCTCCAAGAGGTGCATTCAGCTAATATTAATACATTGAATATCAACTTCAAATAGATTATAATATTATGTTACCTATATTTTAGAAGATTAAAAATACCCAGTTCAAATAAGAAAGAGAAAATGTGCACCAGTTACTTTTTTTTTTTTTTTTTTTTTTTTTTTTTTTTTTTTTTTTTTTTTTTTTTTTTTTTTTTTTTTTTTTTTTTTTTTTTTTTAGCAAAAGTGCAGATTTATTGAGGCAGCAGCGGTTGGGTGGGGGAGTGGGAAACCTAGGGCAGGGTGCAGGCTTCCTGGGGCCTCCCAGGCACTGGGCACTCACGACTGTGGCAGCAGGCAACTGTTCACAGGCAGTGGGTCAGCTTGTGTGCAGCCAGCAGTAGGCCACCTCCACCTCCTTGGTCACCACCACCAACAGCACCTTGCACAGGCCTTGGACCAGGGCAGCTACCAGGAAGGGCCTGACACCATCTTTGTCCCCTAGGGCTTCAGGTGCCCGAAGCTTTGAGTCCAGGTTATAGTAGATGCCATCCACCTGGCACAGGGCCACCCAATGCCAGCAGCGCAGTGGCAGGGACAGGAGCCCCAGCGACACAGGAGAGATTAGCACCTTGGGCAGGGCCAGTTGGGACAATGGTCTCCTCCTGTCCCACCGAGACACAGCAGTGGCCAGGCTCAGGCCCTACAGGGCAGCCATGATCACGTTGACATCATAGTTGCCGGTGCCCAGGAGGCTTCAATGAGGGTTCAGCTAGGAGTCTGGGGCTAGCCTCTTACAAATTTCGTCTGCAGCCTCCTGGCTAAAGAGCTGCTGTTGGAGGACGTTGTTGATAGCGTGGAAGGCGCACAGCTCTAGTTGCTGCAGTCCGTGGTACACTGAGGAAAGGTTTGGCCAAGCTTCTGGGGCCTGAGACATGCCCCCTCGGCTCCCTGTCCTCTCTGCTTGCTGGGACTGGTGGCTTTCGCATTCCCTGGGCAGCGGCCGGGTGGTTCCACGCTGACTTGGCAGGCGGAATGAACTACCCACCAGTTACTTTTTTGAAAGCCTTTCTATTGGATATGTAAGGATGAACATAAAAATAAGAAATATAAGAATTATTTTATTTGGATAAGCTAGAAATATTGAAAATATTTGTTTAGTGGTGCTGCCTATAAGCTCTCAAATACTTAAAGTGCTATTTATCTAATTTGATAAATCATAAATCTAAAATCATAAATACTCTGAATCTAATTTTTAAAATGCGTTTTAGAATCTTCTATAGATGAGACCACAGTGTATTTAACTTACTAAATTAGTAAGTGTGAGAAAAGTCAAGTGTTGGAAAATAATTAGGTGGGAGGAGGTCAATTCACTTTTGGGAAACATGTACAATAATTATTGTTATTTCAGAAAATTAACACAATCGAATACATCTTATAAATGTTGTCAGCATGATCTCACAAATTGTGAAGAATTTATCTTCCCTCATTAGGTAACATTTATAAACTTGCTTCTGTAGATAAAAGTAATTTTGTACATGGACATTCTAAACCTGGCTTACAGGTACTGTCTCAATGTTTCCTGAATTAGCTTCAGAACCCAAAGTCTTTTCCACTGTATATTATATATTTATTGCTTTTCTTTTCCCATGACAAAACAGTGACTTATAGAAATAGTTTATTGTGAAGTACAGATCTTGAAAAGGGAGCAGGGAAGCAAGAAGCAGAAAAGAAGGCAGGAACAGGAAGCTGATAGATCCCATCTTTGTACCCAAGCATGATACAGAAACAGCAAACTGGAACTAGGGCCATGCTATGAATTCCAAAAGCCTGCCTCCTATGACAGGCTTCTTCCAGCAAGAACGCTCCTCAGAAACATCCTCTCACAGCACCACTAACTGGAGTGCAAATCTCTGCACTTTAGAGCACATATGTCATTGAAATGACTAAATTCCACTTCCTGGGTTTCAAAAGGTCATGGCCATATTATAATATATTTTTAGTTAAATGCCAAAAATAGTTACATAGTGTTTAATATTTTTAACAATTTGAAAATCTAAAGTCTCTTCAGAGACTTAAAGCAATCTTTTAATTGAAAACACTTTTAAAATTAAAAGAGAATACATATGTCCAAGAGCTAATGGTGTGAGATATACACTATCATTTAAAATTAGAGTATAGGGGCACAATGAGAGAATTCTGAAGCAGAACCGAGCATGGTAGACACCAAACCTTGTATGTTCAAACCCAGTGTTCTTTAGACTAAAAGGGCCTGGATGGCTCAGCTCTTAAGCTATGCTGCCTACAGCAAACATCTCTGTCTTTTGCTGTTCCCACTACATTTGTGCAGATATGTCACATGCAACATCTTGAGGGCTCCTTTGCAGCCCAGGTTTGCCTCGTGCAATAGTCTTTCATGGCTTCTGGCTTTTTTAGAGGCTCTGTCTCGGGCTTCTCCTTGCTGCATGCTGCTTGGCATCAGTTTCTCCCTGAAACCTCAGAGGAAGACTACAGAAACTCTTCACTCCTACATTTTTCATCTCTCTAAAGGCAGCACCAAAGGGACAACACTGCCAAGTGCAGCTGTCAGCTTTAAATGGACCCTGGCCCACTGGAATCACATTAGTGGCAGTGTTTTTGTTTTGTTGTTTTCTAGCAGCAGAAAACACCTTGAGCTCTCTTTCAAAAGTTGCTTTGAGGTCACTTTTCCCTTGGTTCTAATCCAGAAGAGAACTCTCCATAAAAGCATCAATCTCCTTAGAAATTACAGTCCCTCTTCCAGCATTTGCCTAGGCTCGAATATTAACTTTCCTGACACTCCTTTTCTTTTCCTATATACATTTTGTTTTTCTTTCTTCAAACTTGCCCTTTTGAGTGTGAGTTATTATTAATAACCACGCCAAAGATGTGGTATTATGTTGTCTTGAAAGTTTCTCTGCCAAAGAAATTAGTCCACCAGTTTTTTATTTAAGCTCAAAAGTTCATAGGAAGGCAGAAGGCTGTCAGATTCTTAGCCAAAGTATCAGAGGAAGACTATTAGCTCCGCTGGTATTAATCCCTTCAGAAATGTCTTGGGTTAGATCTCTATCATCACATTGCTCCATGTGTTATGGTCTTCCAGTTGCCAGACTTCTCCTAGGATGGACCACAGTATTCAACTGACTTTTTAGTCCAAAATTCCAAAGACTTCAATACAACAAACACAGAACACACAAGTCAAGTTCTTCATAGCAATAACCTGTTATTCACAGTAATACTCTCTGGTACCAACTTATGTAATTTGTTACTTTTCTCTTGCTTGATACAATAAAATTACCCAGGCCTCTTGAATAGAAATTTACATGGTTAGCCATTCCAGAAAGGTAAGAGCTCATAATAGAACTGTTAGCTTGTAGGGCAGCAAGCAGCAAGCAGGGAGGTAGAATCAAAACAGTGAGAGATCACATACTTTATCACAAGTATGGAGAAGATAGAAAACTAGAATTAGGGTGAAGCTTGAGCTCTCAAAGCCCTATTTCAGTGACATACTTTCTCCAGCAAAGGTTGCACTCCTTAAACATCCAAAACAGTGCCATTCACTGGGGACCCAATGTTCAAATGCCTGAAACTATAGAAGGCATTTCTCATTTACTCCCCCACATATTATGAGGATAGTATTGTAAATTTTTGTTTACATCAACCTTGCCCCCCCCAATAAAAGATAGCCAACTGTATTTTGTATTGTAGTTCCTTTTGAAATGGGGGTGGAGGTTACTGGAAGTGGCAAGCTTATAGTTAAACAAACACGATTGTCCTTCTACATTTCAAAACATTCCCACGTGAAATTGTGAAACTTCTGAAGATCTCATATCACTCACAGCGGCTCAGCAAATGAGCCTGTTCCCTGAGTCTCTCCCCAGGTTGGAGCTCTCTGTAGTTGTTGACAGTCCTGTGGCTTTCTCTGTTGTGACCTTGCAAATTGCTTTAATCCCCGAAGCCTCATTGATCACTAATGTCACTAGAAATGAATATATTAAAGCTGCATCTACTACTCACCAGCAGAAAAATTCAGCAAGCATTGAAGTGGAAATTTCTAGGTCACCCTGTCAGATGTATTTGTTTTTAAGAGAACAAATCATTAATGACTAATTATCACACTCCTGTGAAGAAACACAGTGCTAATGAATTTGCTCAATTTTTAAGCAAAAACTGAATCTAGTTCTTTGTTAGAGGACGCTTAAGCTTTCACGGGTTTCAACAATGCTGACTGGAATTGTGTGAACATATTGTTTAAAATGGCTGTCATATATAATTGGACAAATTATAATAAATTAGAGACAGTGGTTCTCAAGTTGTCTGAAACAGTTACTAATCCTGGGAAAGCTGAGAGTTATGCAGAGCCAAAGCCTTCCATTTGGAAACAGTATGCAATGACAAAATTGCCTGTAGGCAAATTAGGGTAAGTTTAGGGTGGAGTTTCTATAACTCAGTCTTGAAGGAATTGTCCATAACTCTTAACTGCTCAGCAGTCTGTCCAAGGCAAGCATTGACACCCGTACCCTAATTACATCACTCTTCACATTCTTAAGCATCTTCTCCATTACAGGACTATGTCTTTGCCTAATTTCAGTATCCCATCTCTCTTTCACACCATAAGACCACTCCTCAAAAAGTCAAAACAGGCTTTGAAATTTCCCAAATGTATGCATCAGTCCATGACCTCTTGATCTTATATGATTCCTTGCTGAAGCTAAATACCTTCCGTGTTTTCTGTATGTGGAGTTAATTTTTGTCCCTTGTTTCCCACTATTCAGCTCAATCCAATAGTTAACAAGTTGCCACAACAAAATGGTTAAAGCCACCTGTGAGTACAGGGCTTTACCTTTGAAACTAATAAAGTTCTTGTAGAAGAAAACAAAGTTGTTGCCATTTATTTCTTCTGGAAAGCTGAGACAAGTATCTCATTCTAAGGAAATAAGAAATACTACATAGAAGTCCCTGTTGAGAAATCCACACCAGCAGATATTTTTCATTGTAATCCAGATTTTCTTCTTTTAAGCACTTTTTCTCCAGTTCCTCATCCTCTTTCTTTTCTCTTTTGGGAATGGGGTGTTACAGGTTCATTGGAAAATGTAAGTTTCTCCTCAAGTTTCTCAGTGATGATTCTACTTTCTTTTGGACTTGTTTTGGTTTTCTTTCATATGTCTCACACATGATTTAAACATCACACAGACAAAATCAAATCCCATTGCCCTAGTTCTTAGATTAGCTCTTGTCTGTACACACCCTACAGCCACAGCTGTTTTCCACAGCTTTTCCTAATTAAACAGTTTTCACAGTATATCCTGAATATTTTTTGGCTTTTAATTTTCCTGTTCATCTCTAAGACCTGCCTGAAGTCGTTCTCCAAATTTAACCTTGTATGTTATCATTTCTCAAAGTCTTCTTTGAAGGAATTCTAAATGAATCACCTTCGTTTTGCATTACCACTACAGCATATTTCTCTTGACTGGTTCTACAGATTTCTCCCACTTGACTATTGGGTTTATTTAAAGCATATTGCGGCAAGTCATGTCTCTAGACATGTCTCTGAAGATCTTCAGTAGTTTCTTGTTCTCCAAGAATAGATTCTCAGATTACTTGCCATGACTGGAATCATACCTACTTTCCTGTATCACTAAGCACAGGGCAGCTGCCTGTATCCCTGTTTTATTCACTGTGTTGAAATTTAATAAACTATTGGTAGCTCTATATTGAATGAACATACTTTTCTCAAAATATCTTGAAATTCTCCCACTGTTTAAACTTTTTAACAAACATTTATATCTGCATTCATATTTTTAGAGTGTAATCTGCCATAACTATAGAAATAAATTAAAGAGTTATTTCTATTTTGATTTTTTTTCTTTTTTGTTTTTCAATACATGGTTTCTCTGGCTGTCTGGAAACTTGCAGACCAGGCTGGCTGTGAACTCAGAGAATTTCTTCCCTCTGCCTCCAAAGTGCTAGGATTAAAGGTTTATGCCACAACAACCCAGGTATTATGGTTATTTTAAATAGATAAAAATTACTAAATGTAATCACACTTTATCTTAAAATAGTTAAGACTTGAAAAATGGGCAAATTATGAAAGAACTGTGTTGATAAAATATAAAACTTTGTTGAAATAATTAAAAAGTTTAGACTTCCACTTAAGAGAGTTATAAAGTGAGAATCTAAGTAACAAAGTAAACTTTTTTTTCCCTAACATCAGCACTGTAATGGAATTTAACCCGCTGCTATGTTTATATTAAGGTAATATTTATTATTCCAAAGCCACTTACAGTACAAAGGGTATTCAGAGGGGAAAAGGGGAAAAGCAGCTTGCAGGAGAGGTCCAAACTGATCAGTCCTTCTTAACCACGCCACAGGTCCAAAAAGGAGGCCTGGCTCTTTTCTCCTCTGGGGCTCCGCTCTGCTTCCTTGACGTCATCAGATTTTACCTGGGTAGCTTCGAGTTTCCTGCTACACAGCACACATGATATAATTAGGTACCTAGTAAGGACATCCAATTCTCCTGTTGATGATACCATAGAATCTCAAAAGTCACAGATAGAAAGCTCAGTTTCCAGGATTTCTGCCAGAGACAAATATATACATCAATGTAGAACAATTTTTTATCATGTACCAAGACTCAGATTTATTCCTAAACACCAAAAAAACATATAAATTAAATATATAACAAGTTTCTTCCAGTTCTCTGAATTTGAAACAGATATAGATTTTTAAAACTAAGAAATGAAGTTACTTAATATTTTAAATATTATGTTTATGGATAGACATAAGCATATGACATCTGTATGAAATGAAAGCAGTCATACAATAGGATTGACTTCCTTTCCAATCCATCCTCTATACCAATAAAAATTCATATATGAAGATAACCTTATACAATTAAAGCTTCATATCTCAGAAATGAGAACTACTTGATATTTACCACCTTACTAAGCAGTAAATAAATGTTTATTAAATGAATAAATTCATAAATAAAAAATTTACACAATCAATATTTGACACTATCAAAACAAAAACAAAATATCTTTAAGAGTGGAAAACTCCCTGTATTTCAAAGCCCTGTTAGCCATATACTACATTGTACAGTTATGAAATGATATATAATCTAGCTCAATATAAAAGTATCTATTATTGTGTATGCTACTTTTCTGAAGGAAAAATCTACATGGCAACCCCTGAAGAAGAACCGTGTAAGGAACACAGGTGAGCTGTGGGCCGAGCCACGTGGCAGACAGATTAATGGAAATGGGTTTATAAGATGAAAGAGCTAGCTAGTAATGTGCTTAAGACATGGACCAAGCAGAATAAAGTATATGAGTGTCTGATTCATTTCTTTGGGGGACAAAAGCCACACACGGGCCAGGTTATAAACCTCTGGGGCCTTTTGGGCCTGGGAAAACACTCTACAACAGATGGCGTCCCAATGTGGGCCAAACAGCCACATAAAGTCTGAGAAAATTTAGAAAGCGAGGGGCAGCTGAACTCTGCACCTGGCCACACCCACAGCTCCTGCTGCTGCTGAGGGTATCTGCAAGGATCCCTACCGCGACCCCGAACTGAGTGAACTGAGCAAACTAACTGCAGGGGTCTCTGAGGGGCGGATTCGAACCCTGACCAGAGGTGAGGAGGGCTCGGCGGGCCTCAGCGCCTGTATCCTGGCCTGGGAG